>VTPC01001675.1:0-13252 GCA_011009095.1 Ignelater luminosus
ACTTCACTTTAGCAGAAAATTAGTCCAACACTTGACTATTTCTCGGTAGTTGAAATTATTTCTATGTTCCAAAATTTCACAAGAGAAGGCACGAAAGACGCATGCTCCTGCTTCGATAGCGGTAGATGAACTCTGTTGAGTGCTGAAGCGAAAGAGGTAGCTTCCAACCCCCAAAGAGCGTGGAACTAACAGATAATTGGTTGATCAACACATCGGGTAATCGGACAACCAATAAAATAATGCAAGAAGGGTGTAATTTAGCGAGAAAAATTTGTACGTTGCACTCGGCAATTATAGAAAATATAAATTTTGTCTATGCTAGACAGTGTGACAGATTTATAGTTTAATGTAATATTAAGAAAACATTTTTATAAAAGAATTCTAGAGGAATTTAACGTTCCCAATCCATAGATTTAGACAATGTCAAGGAGCATTAAACCAAGGGGCTTTTATGTTCTAGAAAGATGTTGAACTTAATTTCTAAAAAGGGATAACATATTTACAAAAGAAAAGATTGAAAATAATAAAACGGTATATCGTTATTTACAAGTATAAATAACTTATTAAGGAAAGATTTGCTAATTACTGAATTTTCCTAACAAATATTACTATACTAATGTTTCTTGTGGTACACATACCGTAGTCGATTTTCGGGATGCACTGTATATTAGAAGAAATCTTGAAAATCTTACATTTGATTGATCTCTCCTCATGAACATTTTCCTCCGTAATGAAGCTACAGTAAGACTATTAATATCAGTAGGTACATTTTTTTACTACTGCTTTATGCGTGCGTATTCATCAGTACTAATGCCATTTGGCGATAGTACAATCGATAATTATAATTTTAAATCTTCTGGCGAGTTGTTTTTAACTTTACTTTTAGATTATTATTTTTTAACTAGAATTTTGTTATAATAGTTATCTACATAAAAAAATTAAAGTTCGTTAGGTGGTAAAATCGAATCTGCAAAAACACAAGTTTAACACAGCACAAAGAAAATTTAGAAAATATTTATTTGGTGGAATCGATCTTTGAAACATCAACATTGTCCACTGGCCCTTTATGGACTACTTATTATTCGACGAAAATACCAGGTGTAAATTAAATGTATAAAATTCAAATTACATATAATTGTTATAGCTCCGTCGACAGCTAGTTGCCAACTTGCTGTATCAGTAATCTAAATGTAAAGTCGAAAATAAAAGTAAAATTAAATTTAGAAACCTTTTAATAATTTATTTTTAACTAGGTCTTTCGTGTTAAAAAATACTTAGATATAGCACATTTAAAGACTTCGCGTGTCATAATGGAAAACGCCTGTTATTACAAAAACAAATGCCTTTAGCTAATTTCAATAATGTAAAATAGGTACGTAACAATGGTGGTTGAATAATCCCGGCAGCTATTTTTTTAAGTTTTACATATGTATACATACTACATACATATGTAGGCCGTGCATTAATTCGTACAGGTGAAATATTGCAAGGAGCTACTGAATTTCGCAACTCCAAGTAAATAAGTCATCTTTGACAGTGCGCAGTTTTAATTTGCAATGTTTACATAGCATGTCTGTCTAAAGTTAACTTTTAAACTAAATTAAATGTAAAGATAAACAAATACTGTCTGAATAATGAATTCTAACTTATTGTTGGTAAAAGTATTTGATCAGTTTTTTGAAGTTAAAATAATTTGTATTGCGAAATGCACAAAAATACAAATTAAATTCAGTGTTTTATGTTTCAATTAAATGCAAAAAACTGTTTTAGAAAATATAAACGTACAATAAATTTAAATGGGACCCTAATTTAAATTGCAATAAAGAGAGCTTTTGTAGTGATGATGGTACAAAAGTGCGTAAGGGTCAAGGGTAAATATAACTTAATAATAATTTACAGCTCCAATTTAATTTTATAATTTTATTACTCTGGGAAGTTATATTTGCATAATACATTATTTTGGGTAAATTTTGCATGTAAATTTTCTCAATATTCCTTTTATTTTTGTGCAAAGAGATTTAATCGTATTTAACCTTGTTTAGTTAACATTTTCATTATCAGATGATTGATCGCTGCGGCAATCCATTTTGTTCAATCTGTAACGTGTTTGTAATTTAGAAATTCCTAAAATAATTTTTTAAACGTTTCCTAAATATGATTATCGCTGCATAGGCAAGTTAAGGATCTTTTGCACAAGCAATAAGCAACAAATGATAAATTGGTAAACAGTTTTCAACATGGGATTTAAAGTAGCTAAGTTAACAAAGTTTAGAAAGATAGTCATATTTAATATAATTCCGATTATCTTAATGAATTTTATCATTCAGAAATTACTAAATTTAGTATTAAGAAAGTTAATACACATAGATAATCTTCGGCCTCGAATAGAATTTCTGTAGCGAACATGGAAGCTCAGTTGGTAGAGCATTGGCACGAAAAACCAATGGTCGCTGGTTCAAGTCCTGCTCAGAACCGAATATTTTTTATTTATGAAGTAACTTCGTATTAAATATTTAGTACAACCTACTACCATCTCTGTCAGTGATATTTATTTAAATTTAAATAAATCAAAAGCACCATTTGATATTTGGCTTTCAGATCTATATATAGCTTTCTTCAACAGTATCAAGAATTTATTTGAATATTTTTCTCTTAAATATCAGAAATATGTCTTCATTTACTTAGTTTGCAATCTTCAGGTAATATTTATAGTGTTTTGTCTACAGAGATTGTTCATATAATTATGCATATACTAATTTAGTCATCGCCCTTTCAGAACCCATTTTCCGACTTGGATTCTACATATCGGAAGCGGCATATGTTAACAATCTACTAATTGTTTAGATTAAGAAAACTTCTAGAATCTAGGAATTGTCACTTTTTTTCTTCATTTTTTCCTTCTTCATTTCTTTTCCTTTCATTCTTTCTTTTCGCCGCTTTTTTGGGTTCTTGTTAGAGGTATCCTTAGTATATATTGAATTGAACTTTGCATTGCACAATTAAACGTGATATTCGATTTACTACTGTTTATACTTTTGGTCAATTTAGTCTTTATTATACTCTCGGTGTAGAAACAAAATAGCAAGTTTATTGCAAAAAAAAAGGGTTATGGTGTCTGTCAATGTTTTGCAACATTATGAAAAGATATTTCCAGAATTTTCCCTTGTAATCAAAATGACATTATTTTGCAGATTTGAATATTTTGTAACCATTTCTCAGTTTTTTTGGCAAATATTGAAAGATCATATATTATGCAGTATCAAAAATATCTATTCGAGATTAATTTACTGAAAAGATCAGTGGCGTAGTTTTTCTGAATAATCCAAAAGGATTTACCAAAAAAAAAGAATTTTACCAGAATACCGTAAGACTACAATCTTTTCATAGTTCTAAATGCGCAATAACACTAAAAACTGAAAACCAAAATAAAATTTAAAAATTTTCAATTAATTTAAAAATTACAGACAAAGAACCACCATCAAGCAAAGACGTTTTGAATACGTATTTGTAAGAAAAAAGCTTTACTTTACATTTCCTACTACACCCTTGCAGTTATCAGGATTCTTTTCTTTATATTTTGAAAGTGATCAAATGGGCAAGTTTAAATGATTGTGGGCTCGTGTAATGTCAGATTTGAACCAAAATTTAAAGACCAGTTGATATGGTATTTGGCATTTCATGAAAAGTTTGAAATGAATACAAACAACCACTTTCAAGACATCTTGGTTACAGAATGAAAACTGAAATATCAAAGAAGATCAGTAAGTTACTTTATGTAGGAAGAAAGTGAACGTACTATTGAGAGTACCTGATACTTTGAGCTCTAGCATGTCTTGTTTTCCCTATGCAGTTATATTTACTCAGAAGAACGACGAGTAATTTATGTGTTGATGTAAACTATAGAGATGTTTCTTTTTCTTCTATGTCAGTTATCTAAAGGTTAGATAGTGCACGGTAGAAGGAAGGAAAGATAAAGAGAAAACAATTCCAAAAGTGTTGTTATGGAATGAAACATGACTGAGCAAGTGTAATTTAATATTTGTTGTAACTGTTGTGAAACTGCACGTGTGAATATAGGAATGCATATTTAGAACACTTTTTTACTTCTTCTTTATTGAAGACTGTAATCCTCTGCAGTTCTTCTTAGATTTTTTTTATGCTAACACCACTATTGATTGTGACTTTCGTTAGATTGGGAGCTTTTAGATGATCGTGGAGGATTTTGTGTTTTGGTTATTAGCGCTTAGTTACAAATTTGGACTGCAAAACCTGAAAGTATGCAGCTCTTGCAAACACCTTGTGTATGAATCATTTGTAGAAGTTTGACGAACTCGTGCTGTATTGATTTTCTTCTGAAACAGTACTTCTAGTCCTGATTGTAATTGACTGTTATCTCCAGTGATTTTGAATATGAATTTTGACAATTAGATTGTGAGTCTTCCATTGATCATTATAAATTTTGATTTTAGAATTCTCCCTAACTTGATTCTTTGTTTAGTAGTATATTAGCAAATTATAGAATAGTCAGCGGTTTTTGATTTTTGATTTAAGACTTATTTCATCTTGCTTTCTGAATTGTTTTGGTATCGACTGTGCAGTCTTGATTATAACTCTATTCAGATCTTTGGATCATGCCATTTTGATTTCGTTTTAGTTACCAATTATTTTCAGTTTTGTTCCGTATTAGACAATTTTGTATCATGCTACGGATTCTAGCCAGTATGGCTAGCTTCAAGTTTTACTTTTGGCTACGCATCATTTTGACGTGATATTCTTGGGCCTTTTGCTATTCAAGTAAGCGTCTGCTAAGAATTCTCTTCTGGGAAAGGCGATATTGTGATATTCTGGGTATGGAGACTTTCTTAGTTTCTTGTGAGTAAGTTCTGAAATAGTAGAAATGACTATGTGTTGGCGTGAAGTCATGATCTCAGTGATACAATGTGTATGGTCTTGGAATATCAATATAGAGACCTTGGTAATAAACATTTTGTTTATAAAATAAACATATAAAGATCTATTCTGTGAACCAACATTTTCTCTCTGCTCCTGATTAACATATTTCAGTTGGAATTCAATTCCATTAAGTCCATGGACTATTCATACGATGACTTTCTATCACTTCGTTAGACTGCTTCTCTTTGTTTAGAAAGTTTTCTATTTCTGTTTTATGTTTACGATCTTTAGCACCAGAATAATTTGACATTACGGCATTATGGTATAACAAGGATTTTACCAGGTGTATACCTATGAAATGAGACTTTCAGCTATTAGACCACAGATGTCGCTAGGAGTATTTTTAAACTGTCCCAAATGTCTTATTTTTTTCGTCTGTCATCTGTCAACAATATTCAATTCATTGTTTGTGATGTTTCATACAACAACGCATTTTTTTCGCTCTTAAAAATGTCGAATTTCGTGCCTTCAAACTACGATTTGCGGACATCGTTGATTTTCTGTTATCAATTGAAGAAAAACGCTTCTCAAGCTCATCAAATGCTTATAGAAGCTTACGGTGGACATGCTCTAAGCAGAGCACAGTGCTTCAGGTGGTTTGAAAAATTCCGAAGTGGTGATTTTAGCGTGGAGAACGAGGAACGTGGCCGGCCACCGAAAAAGTTTGAGGACACCGAATTGCAAGCATTGTTGAATGAAGATGATGGTCAAACGCAAGAAATGATGGCAGAGCAGTTGGGAGTGACCCAAAAAACCATTTGCAAACGTTTGAAAGACATGGGCATGATCTTAAAGGTCGGAAGATGGGTGCCGCATGAACTGACTGAAAGGCAGCAAGAGAACCGAAAAACCACTTGTGAAATGCTGCTCTCCCGGTTCAAAAGGAAGTCTTTTTTGCATCGAATCGTTACGGGTGTATTTCTCCAATCCCAAGCGTAAACGATCGTATGGTCCGCCCGGCCACAAGCCAAAATCAACGGCCAAACCAAATCGCTTCGGCCGCAAGGCAATGCTGTGTGTTTTCTGGGATCAGCATGGTATGATTTGGTACGAGCTATTAAAACCAGGTGAAACAGTTGACGGTGCACGCTACCAACGACAATTGGCCGATTTGAACAGCGCTATACACCGAAAACGCCCAGAATATGCCGATCGGCGTCACAAAGTAATTTTTCTTGATGACAATGCACCACCACATCGAACAAGAGCGACCCGGGAATTGATGGAGACGTACGATTGGGAACCGCTGGTGCATGCGGCTACTCACCAGACTTGGCGCCTTCCGATTATCATTTGGTTGCATCGATGGGCCACGCACTTTCCGAGCAGCGCTTCAATTCTCACGAAGAAGCCAAAAAATGGCTCGATGATTGGTTTGCGGCCAAAGACGGCCAATTTTTTTGGCGCGGCATTCACAAATTGCCTGAGAGATGGGTAAAATGTGTCGCTAGCGATGGCTATTATTTTGAAGATTAAATTTGTAACCATTTTTTGTTAATAAACGTTTAAAATTGAAAAAAAAAGTCTCATTTCATAGGTATACACCTGGTAGGTACAAAGCATATACGATTAGTTTTATAATAAAGATGCTTTCAGATATTAATCTTAAGTGCAACACGTCTGAAGTTGAATTCAGCTTGAAGGATTAATCTGTATTTGTCTAATTAAGAAAACACGTAGTCGATCTCGACTCAAGATGAATAAAAAGATTTATTTACTCTCAATATGCAAAATGATGCTCGACAGATAAAAATCATTAATCGGTTTTTCCTAATTTTGTTACTCGGGGTCAAGCTTCATTTAGACTGATTACCTGGGATAACTGAGTGGCTGACAGTCATTAATTCATTTTGTCGTAATCAGCTTGCTTTTAATCTTTTAATGAATTCGTATTAATTAAACCAAACTGAAGAACTTGCAAGGGATTCCCTGCTAATGAAACAACAAAATTTATGTATTGAATTTATTATTCATCCTGCAATTCTGCAATAAGAAAGCTCTATAAAGACGGAAGTGTCGTATGTAGAACTTTCAGAAATTTAATGTAGCGTTTAAAAAAAGTCAGCTAATGATTTCTAGAATTGCTTAGTATTGTATTCATAAAAAGCGACCATGTAGTACCTGAAAACCATTGCCTAAATATTAAGCCGACTAAATTATGTATTACTAGATATTTTCGTGGATGTACGTATTCTGCAAGTTAATAATCTCTTTTTTAGACTTAAATTTGTGAAAAACAAGCTATAAATATGTCTTGATCTCATTCATTAGGATATTTTCACGTATTAGTAGTAAAAGCATTATAAACAAATATGCTACAAGTTATATATAGGATCTTATATTTAAATACTGGCAGACAAACTAATTTTAGTAAATTTCTGTCCTTGTTTTTTCCTGATTATCATTACATTTTTCACAAAAGGAGTACAAGGCTAATGGCTTGGTTCAGTAATGACAATGAATTTCATCCATATAGTAAAATATCTTTTCACGGTATATTTTCAACTTCTTAATTATTCATAAAACTTCTTTGTTGATTTCATTAAATTATTAATCTTTTTTATTATTAATACATAAACTCTGTTTAATATTTATTGCTATTCCCGTTTTAGAAGTTGGATGATAATTATTTTACTTATTTATGTGTGAGATGATGTTTTAAAGTATTTCCATGACCCAGTGACATTTGTTAACGTAGTATTTAGTATCAATTTTTAATAAAATTGGAATTTTTACATTTATTGCACTTTTAAGAAAAACTGTAATTTTTGACTTCATTATTTACTTATGAAATAACAGTCAATCAGTAGTTTCAATACTGAGAATAGTTAGCAGAAGCGTGGGATGTAGAAATTGTCTAGACATGTATATAGAGAAGAACTTTTTTATTCGTCTTATTTAGTCCATCTGTGCGTGTAATGAACATGAACTTCATCGCTGTTGTATAAACAAAGTTAATAAAGAGTCAAACGAGGTTACGAGGAGATATCAATAAATCTAGACACTAACTCTTTTGAAAAGATCTAGACTTTCTGCGAAAGAAATCTTGTTCTTGGTCTATGTATTATAGTTATCTACCCAACATCTATCATCTTTCTATATGGTAAGAGTTCCTTCCAAGCTTTTGTTCAATCAAACAGAGATCTGTTGTTGCAGAATTCTAAACATTTTTCTATGGCCGATTATTATTTTACAATACCTTTCCTGCTGAGTTTTAAAAAAGCAGCTTATGGTTTCTCCTCTGAATCATACTACTGAATTCAAATTTCACCACAATTAGATCAAAACAGTTGATATTATTTCTTTGAGAATAAGCATCCGAAGTGCAATATTGCTATTGTTTTTTTTTTTGTTCTTTTGGTCGGAAATAGTTCACCTTGGTAAGTCAAAATATTAATTGTTGTGAACAGCAAAAAGAGTTGTTTAAGGTTTTTTTTTTGTTCAAGTATATGTATATATATCAACCTTTTAAAAATATCCACAATTTGCAAATAGTCAAATTTTATTTTTTTAGTGGTCGCCGCATGCATTTCAATTGTTTCGTTCTTGTTTTTTTTTTATTTATATTTTGTTTATTCAAGAACTTAAATTCTGCTGTCATATATAACTCAGTTTAATCGTGGCACAAATAATAAATTGTCTTTGACATAAATTGTAAAGCTCCTATCTAACAAGACAAGCTCCCCTTCATATTCATTCTATCAAGATTTGGTTTTTAACGATCATTATTTTCCGTCCAAACTACGTAATAACCGTCACAGCTAATCAGAAACAAAGCTTCCGAGCAATTACTATGATTTTATGAATAAACCGACGCTTTAAAGTTTATTGTTATTGTATTACATGGTAGCCTATAAATTTAATTATGGTATCGAACGATAAATTAACGATACAAGTTGAATTTTGTTTACATTATTTAGTTATTGTTTTGTTTATATTCCTATTCATTATATTGCTATACAAAGATGAGTACAGATGGGAGATACAGAATCGGCTTGCTCAAAATAGACCAAAAAAAAAAGAATTCAAGGCATTGAATTTTCAGAATTTTAATCCTCAGATACTACAAAATTTATAAAACTGAAAAACTGTCTAAACCGCATGGTTTGTATTTAAGAAAGAAACTACCGATACAAATATTAAAACGTAAATAGCTTTGCCAAGTTTTTCCAATTTCCAACAATTTTTCATTTTGTTGTATCGCCGTATTTCCATTATAGTTCTACTTCAACGCGTATTACGACAAACAGAAAACCATTGCAGCCACCGTTTATCAGAAATATCTTTCTTTGTTTGAAGTCTGCTAACGTCACAAAACAAACAAAAGAAAATATGGATTGGAACGTTTCGATCGGAAAATAATAGAAGTTTAGTTTAGCTAAACTATTGGGGGAAAAAAGATTGGCACATTGATAGTTCATAAAAAATTAGAGTCACCAATGAGGTTAATTAAAGTCAATATCTATGTAAAAAAAACAACATCCAAGGTAGTAAAAGCAGAAGAGATAGCATCAGCGGCAACAATATTAAAATTAGAATGTCGATAAAACTAGTATAACAATTATCCTAATAACCATTTATTGAAAAGCAATTACGCGTTGCAACAATTCTGTCATTTTATTGATTCCTCGTATCAAATTCTTTACATAAGTTTTGAAACGAGTAGCAGCCGGTTTTGATTAAACTTGAGTTAGACTACAGTTTTGGTTAAATGCAAATCAGTCGCAATAACCTAAAACGCAATTGAATAAACAAAGACAGATCAAGCATAAAAAGTTTTATTTTTATTTGATTACTTTGGGAACTTCCTAGAGATGCACTGTAATGTATAGCAATAAATATTACTAGCATGTCAAAAAAAACAATGCAAGCCTTTTTTTAGGTAAGTAAAGAAAAAAAACTGAATAATTCAGACAAACATTACAGTAGGATCCGTTTCGCATCATTAGAAAATGCTTAATATCTATATAAATATACGAATTCCAATATCACTATGGAAAACCGAATACATAAAGATGAATTGGAAATGGGTCTCTTTGGAAATATATTATTTTTTTTATAATAACATGCCTTAAATTTTATTTTCATCTATCTAAAGTTGAAGAGAACTTTTAAAAAGCTTCCCATTTTCTTTACCACTCATGAATGTCTTTTTTATGGAGATAAGAATTTTTCTTTTTAATCATTAATCATATCAAAGTAGGCAGATATTTTGACTTTCTAAATTCCTTTTTTTATTATTATTCCGCGTTTACCTTTATTTTACCTCTATTTTTGATAGACAAATAAAATTCCTCTTAGAACATTTATTTTTAACGTATTGGTAGAAATTCATTTTGTTTTCTTCGCAAAATATTCGTCTTTTGTTTCTGTTATAGACTGTAAATTATTTGGCCTGGGGTTTATTTACAGCAATGTTATGTTTTCTGTTGTTTATTTCTCTACATTAATAAATAGGTATTTTGAGGCATAAAAGAGTTTTGTTTTAATAAAGGGATCATTTTTTAAATATTAAACGTGGAAACAAAAGGCTTTTAATTTCTTCCACATCTGTATCATTACATTATAAATTCTACTTTCTCATAGACTCCTAGTTAGTTAATAACTAATTCAAAACGTTATGGATTAGAATATTTAAAAACATAAACCACACGCATTGATCTAATTAATTACTATTCACACTGACAACAAACAATCATCATTGTAAAACACCTGCAATAACTAGGAATAATAAACATTTGAACAAACAATTCAAGACGATGCCTTACCTTTATGTACTTTTCCAAGCACTGCTCTTAATTCCTTTTGTAACTAAATCAAGGATTTAAAAACTGAAGTGGACTTAACACTAAAAAACACTTTACACGTCCTTATGATGGTCTGTACGTTGTGCCCTAGAGATTTCCATTTTCTTCACTGTTTTAACAAGCCGTTTAGTACATATAACTCACATTATTACTTCGGATTCTTCCAGCACACTTTCGATTTTTCATATTGAAGCCTTTTCTTACGTATCGTCAGAGATGATAATTTCGACATAATTTTTGGCGATGCCGGTTTTGTGTGCCACACGAGGGGGCGTGCAGAATCCGATCGGTTGCGGAAACAACACTGATAGACTCAACGGCAAACGGGGTGGGACGCCCCACTACTTTTCCACACCGTGTTCCTCCATGGTTTCCCGGCGCATCCACCATTTTAACTGGATACTCATTCAAAGAAAACTTACATCTAAATATTTTTATCCTATTAATGAATTTTAAAATAGCTTTTAGAGTGTTGTGCACTTTTAAGCGCAACTACTTAAAGCTTTCATAGTTATTATCGTTCAAAATAATGAAACTTTAAGATTTCTTTCTGCATATATTAACCAAAGATAATGAAATCGTTTAAATTTAATTAGATTAAAGATTATTCAGTTAAAGAAACTGGCGCAACTACAAACCTTGAGGAACTTCTGACGTAACATGTCCGGTCTCCATGGGAACAAAGCGCAGCTTCCGACATCTCGCCATCGCTGTCGAAATATTTTTTCTTCTAATTATGCCGATACTCTACCAAGGTCAAGATATTGTACAGACTGTTTTCCTTTTTTCATCAAAAAAAAACATGTGCTGCTAATAAAAAATAATCTTGTTTATAAGATACTAAACATAGAACGCCGGCATGAATTTATCTGCGGTGCTTTGCGCTAGCGTTATTTATGTTTTGGTCATCATTTCTACGCACAACATGCGTACGGAAATTTTGACCCAGTAACTCCTTGGTGGAAATCGAAGCATCGACCTACATTAACAAGAATTCTCTCCCTCTTTAAGAATAAATGGGTAAACTCGGAAAATGCCGCAATCTTTATACAGCTATTAACCCTGCGTCATTCTTTAAACATCATTAAAAGTCTAATGTGTTCGCTATAAACTGCAAATTGATGGAAATCTGAATATCAGGACGTAGTTTTGCATTTTTTCAAAATAAAGATTAACAAACTACAAAATATTAACACGAGAAAGTAAAACCAGTCCACCTCATTAAAAGAAAATGAACTGCAGCTAAATAATAAAAAATGTAAATTGTTTTATGCCAGTACAAGTATCTAATGAATATGTATGCACATGTAAAAACTGTCTGCAGTGTTGGCTAGAATTCCATTTCGGCCAATAAAGTATGCACCAATATTTTTCACGTTTGTATCAAAAATATTTTTTAAATTTACTATTTTTATATTTAGATATCCTGCTGTAAATAAAATCATAACAAGCGTGAAGTACTATACAGAATAACTTGAAGCACAGTAGAAATTATTTTGAGAATTCAGAAAGTAAGTGAATTAAAAGTTTAAGAGCTTTAAGAAAATCTTTGAGCAGTAAGATTGCGAATAAACCTCTATAATAAGTAATTGAGTTTATTATGAACATTGTATCTGTTTTGCATAATATTGTTTTATATTGCAGCCACGGGTCTCATTTATTTCAATTTGATTCCAAACAGTGGTAATGTCAATGTTCTTGAACTTCTAAAACGCTTTTCTTTTCAGATTTTCTTCTAAATGAGTTTTTAGTATATCTTTGAATTTTTAAAGTCATTTTCTATGTATACGTTACATTTATAGTTGACTGTCATAAAACGATCACTTAGAAATTACATCTGTACGTCTAAAATACTTGAATGTAGCAAGTCCGTTAGGTAGTAACCAGATGGAGCTCAGATACCACTGGCAATGAAAGTTAAATAATATAATTGGCCTAAGAATTTTATAATTGGCACTAATTAACATAATTAAATACAGTTTGCAGTTTGGAGAAGAACAAATTGAGAGAAAGTTAGATTTCGCCATTTAATTAAAAAACCTGCAAAATCAATTTACTATACTGAGGAAAAATGCACGGAGAAAATTATAAATCTCCATCAATAGGTTAAAGATACTTGAATATTTCAATATATTAATTGAACCAAAAGCAATGACCAGAGCCAGGTGCAATAGTGTAGCACCTTGTTCTCCAGATTCACTGGAGGCATTTTAGGGACTTCAGATATTTGTTTCTGGTTTGCCTGTTTTTCAACCACGCCTTCAAAATAATGTGATCATCATCTCCGACAGAAGAAGAGAAATATCTGTAAAAGGGTGTTCAGTCTGAAACTCCTCTATTCTTTGGTAGAACTGAGTGGGATTCCTTCGATGGAGGCATACATATTTAGTATAATAAAAAAGATGTTTTTAAATCTAGATCATTTGTTCCGATTTTGGAGAAACCTGCACCATCAACACTTTTCCAACTTTCCACCTTTTCCATTATTCTTA
>VTPC01001675.1:18455-31439 GCA_011009095.1 Ignelater luminosus
TATTTCAATTATCTTGATTACCTCGATTATAATTATTTTTCTTTTTGACTACTGTGGAGGATCCAGACTCTTAGGACCTCCCCCATAAATACACCACTGTAATTGGTTAAATAATTATACCTGTTAATATATTTTTAAAAATGAAATAAACAATAACGAACGCGGAAGTGTCAGTTAAAGCATAAAAAGAAGTTTTTGCCAGTGCTACAGTCAAGTACGTTCCTGATTGACCGACGTCGTTTGTTATTGAGATTAGTTCGCATATTTTCCGGGGTTTTCCTTAACTTGGTTGGGCGCTAAATTTTGCCAAAATGGTGGAAAAAGGGGTGACCATCAGCTACAACCAATGTTGCCAAAGCTGGCAATAAATCTCCAAATCTGAAGATTTATAGCATTTATATGATCACCATCAAACTAGTTTTTTAATTTTCCAATAAAGGCCGAGACGGTTGTGTTTTTCTCCTATATTGTGACTCTTTCTTGATGCGCGTACTGTTATAGGTAGAAATGAACCAAATTAATTAACTAGGCGTTTACAAAAATTCACCTCGTACATACCGCTTGCACCATAGACGTTCGAAAACGTATCAGGTTACATTGTACCGCGTTTGAATATTGCACTGTATTTACCAGGTGCATCTACCGGGTAGATATTTTGTGGATCGGCTCGGCTCATCGGTAAAAGCGGTAAATGCACAAACATAACCTATAAAAAAGTGTACAACGACATGTAACTGTGCTACAAACAAAAGTATAAGGGAATGTGCTTCAGAAAAAATGAACAATATTAGAAGGAAGATTTTCTATCTGTGGTTTTACTGGAAAATGCAGCATACTTAGTACAAAAACATTTAGACGAAACACCTGGAAATCTAGGATGGTCCATAACCACATTTGTCTTTTGCCTGTGGGCATAATTAATAGATTAATTCCAAAAGATATAGTGCGTTTATGACTTTGACTACTTAAGTATTTCACAGCGGGCCCCTCATAAAAATCAACAAATACAAGTAGTGGTACATGTTAGAGACGATTGGGTAAACCAAGGACCGTATTGAAATAATTTATTTTTCTAACATTTTAGTTTAGAGGTATTTACGAAAGTAAAACTTATCTCAATACGACCCTGTGTCCATGTTAGAAAAGGTCTTCAGTCTTGACAGGTAAGAAGATTTATGACACCCTGCTGTGACGAACTTGTAAAATTTACTGTAAGCTACGTAGCAATTAAGTCATAAACGCACTTTATCTTTTGGAACACTATATAAACAAACTTTTACATGGTTTTTAGGTTATGTTTACGTTAAAAAATTGTACACCGATCGCTAAATCGTTTGAAAATTATTCGACCGGACCCATGCACCAAAGAGTCAGTTGATCACCGCACTGTAAACGATAGATACCAACTTAATGAATTTCCGTAAATGGCTTTTGAATAAGTAAGATGGCATCTGTTAAAGTCAAGTTGAGGTTATGAAAAATACAAATACTGACAAAAACAAATGAAAAACAATTACAAAAATTAATTTTGTTTTATTTCAACTAGATCCAATGTAAATTTTTAGTTTGCATGTTAACACCCAGAACACATTATTGTTAACATTTATCTTTCGTTACCAACTTAAGTTTAGTTAATTTACTACCAACTTAAAAGCAATAGTCGCAGTATTAAATGAACACTTGGTGCAAAAATAAATAAATTACCAACATTAAGTTTCTCACATCATAGGTTACGCAGATTGGGTTTGTTTTTAATGGTATACGTTACTGATTCCTATTTGGGTTCATGAAGCTCTTAATAGCTGATTATTTTATAGTCTATTACCATAAGTAATATCCAAGTGCGTGCCAAATTACCGATAATTTTGAAATAACTTGGTACTGATTAAACGATTAATCGATTATTATTTTATTATTTTGAGTATAAACGATTAATCATCAATCTTATCCAACTATTCAACTAATCGATTATCCAATTAATCGATTATTTCAATTTTATTTCGATTATTTTGAATGATGAAGCCGGTTCCAAATGGTTAACTACCATCATGGGACTAGGGATCCTATTCCACAATGGTTAACTACTAGAGTGGGACGAGGTAATTGTTGTATAGACTCTTCGTCTACCACGCTAACAACTGTGGTACATTCCTATACAACGAACCAAAAGCTTCCAAGGTGATTCTAAGTGCAACGACGTGTTTTGTGAGTGCAACTGTCAAGGTGCTAAGGTTATAGTTGCATGGGACAAAGTAGTTCAGAGACATAAAAAAAGGGTCTGTAAAGGCCTATTTGCTAGGTATCATATGCCTCCCCACGATGTTACTACATTTTCTTAAATTCGTTTTTCAACCTCTGTATGTTAAGGGCAAATATATCAATACTGGAGTAAAAATCATAAATTCTGCAAATATGTATGTACTACTTATAGGCGAATTCATTTTATATTTAGCCCTTGGACTATTATATCAGAATGTATTTGCTTGTCTGGTATCAATATGAAGCACATCAGTATAAACTAAGTTTTATATTGTGGAGACATCCAAAATACTTTACGTTAATTTATGCAAAAAAAGTACATCAGAATCTTTCCATCTGCTTTCTCAGGAATCTGTTTAAAGAAATTCTAATAATTCTTTATAATTTCCCTCTCATTTCAATCTATTTGTCTTGTAATAACAAAAACGTAAAAATTAAATTTATATTGCATGCGTTCTATTCCCAATATTTGATATGTACCTACCTACCTATGAAATGGGTTTCAAATTACTGATGCATACCCTAATTTTGATCTTATCAGACAAAAGGTAGATCAATGAAAACAAAGTATCAATATTATTGAATTCCTTGGGCGCTTCTAACAAAACCAAACATTTTATAAGACTAATTTATCAATAAATCTAATCTATCGTAAAAACGATACCAAGATTTTTTTATTTCAGTTTTACAAGATAAAGCTGAGTCGTTCATTTTATAATCACAGTTTATATTAAGTTTTCTTGAGAAAGCTACAACAAAACGTTTACCTATATAAAACTGCAGTCTTATTTCCTTAGGTTCATTGATACACAGCATCCAAGTCTGACTGTAGTTTTTGACAATGTACAACCATTCTGATTTCTTTAAACGTTTTAAAATCATCTGCATGCAAATCATTTATAAATAATACAAAGAATAAGTCCTAAATTTGAACTGTGTGATACACCTGATATAGCTACAAAATGCTCATAAAGATAAAACTTAAAAAGATCCAAAGCTTGATAGTGAACCCTAAGCATGATAGTTTAATCAATAAAGTGTAATAACCAACTTTGTAGAATCAGTATAAGCAACATCCAGCTGTTTATTTTTTGGTTAGTTTGTGTGAATTAGCAAAGGTTTGTTGCAGTGGATCACTCTTTCATAAACCCATGTTGATTGACGTGTATGGTATTTTTCACTTGATAGATAATACAATACTATTTCAAGACACTAAGCAGATGGGAGAATAGTTTTCAACAAATCCTTGCTTTTGAATGTCAACCACTTCTTAGCAAAGAGGTTCCACTTAGATATTCTGCACACCCTTTTAAGATGTCCACTAGAATGCAAGCAACCAGTTTATTATTCTTAACTGTTTAATGGCCTTAATAACTTCTTCTTTATTAATATATAATACAGATATTGTCTTATGTAGTAGTAGATGGCTGTTCAAACTCATTTTCATTGATCGGCTGTGATGGCATGTATACAGCCTTAAAATTAATCTGCAAAACTCTGTTCAATATCTTTTCCATCCTTGAGGCTCTGATCCTCATACTGTAAAGCTGTGGTCAATGATTACTTATTTTTTTTACAGTTTACAAATTTCCAAAAATTTTCAGGCTTATGTCTTTTAATTAAATGTCAATTTCAATGGACACAAGATATTCCTTGTAACATTTCTTGCCCTCTCGTAATAGTCTGTAATGTCAATTGTAATGAGTTAATTTGAATTTATTATATTAGATCGATATTTTTCCTTTTTTTTATCATTTGAATAACGTACCAATTAAATCATGCTGGATATTTTCTCCAACACTTAACAATAACAGGAATTGACTACTGGAAGATGTTAAGGGTATTATAAAAACCAGTTGCTAATTAATTCAAATAATTGGTTGTACCCACCCATTTGCTAATCTGGAATGATATATACAGGGTGCTGATTAAGTATGGAACAAATTCAATAACTTGAAAAATATTAATATTTTGAAAAAAAAACAAAAAGGGGTGTAACGATTTAAATTGTTGGGCAACTTAATGTTATGCACAAATCAGTGACGTCATCAATACTTTTTTTAAATGGCAGCCCCAAACTATTTTTGCAGATTATTATTGGCCATTGAATTTTGTGTATAACGATCTTCAAATTTTTCAAATTTGCTCACACTTTGGAAGATATTTTTTTGTTTAGAAAATTTAAAACATTCTAAATGGTATTTCAACAATTTAAATCTAGTACACTTGATATAAATTAAATTAAAAAATCAAGTACACATCAACTTGATTTTAAGTTATGTCATCTTATTAGATTTCTGTCATTTATTATTTGAATCTTGATATTATTATTTGTTGTAAATACTGAAATACAATACAAATAATTTATATCAAGTGTACTGGATTTGAATTGTTAAAATTCCATTTAGAATGTTTTAAGTTTTTTAAACAAAAAAAAATATATTCGAAAAGCATGAGCAAATTTGAGAAATTTGAAGATTGTTGTACACAGAATTCAATGGCCAATAATAATCTGCAAAAATAATTTGGAGTTGCCGTTTAAAAAAAATATCGATAACGTCATTGGTCAAATAATGATGACGTCATTGATTTGTGCATAATATTAAAAGATGCCCAACAATTTAAATCGTTACACCCTTTTTTGTTTTTTTTCAAAATATTAATATTTTTCAAGTTATTGAATTTATTCTATACTTAATCAGCACACTTATTACTATAACATACAGAAGCTGATTTTTTTTATATCATAAAGCTTTACACAAAATTACGAATTGAAGAAACTGCAATTAAAACACCTCCACCCTTTAGGCAATAACCACGATCTTTTCTGTACACTAATCTATTGGAAAATTAAACTATGAATTACAAATTAAGCTGTGTATTTCACAAAAAAGATTTCATAATAATATACAATGTAAAATTAATAAGCACTTAAATATATATAGAAAATAACAGGACGGAATTTAACAAAATACCAAACCAGCAAAATGTTTAACATAATGCTAACTTAATAACTATGTAAAAATATTTTTAAAATACATATAAAGAAATACATCAAAATGAATACTTTAAAGAATCCTTAGTTATCTTACTTCGTTACACTTCTAATAACTAAGAACACACTACGTATATAGAAATAACTGATAGAAGCTGCTGTATAAAATAAGTAAATGAAATTGCTAACTTTGAAATTTCTATATCAAAAATACCTTTTTAAATATCATTTCTCAGATTTGTACTCACTTTTTCTATATCTGATTGCTCATATACTTTGATTCAGTCTGTTTCCATTCTTCATCAGAGAATTCAGAAAAAATATATATCTATTTTATAATGTTACAAACACTAACATTTGCTCTTATGAAATTATTATTTAAATTCTCATAATTAGTTTATTTTCTGAAATTAAAATATAAATTGTTTTTTAAATTAATTTAAATAAATAAAACAAACTGATACTATGCATAACGATAAATGAAACTTATGATTATATCTATACAAAGAACTTTTCAGAAAAATAAATAAATATTAAATACTGTATGAACTTAATTATGAGAACTTTCATAGTTTCGTTTGGTTACACCGAGAAAAAATTAGGCCTTATTAATTACAGTTTTTACATATATATCAATCAGCATCTTTTTCAAAAATAGAAATTGTAGAAAAATAAGATCCTATCCTTCTTCCATGTTGTCATTCTCAATAAAAAAATATCAAATATTATAATTAAAACTAGAGAAGAAATATACCATAAATCTTATAAAGCAAAGCTTAAATATTCGATAGTACATTAAAATTGGACCCAACTAACAAACTACTCTGTTTAATAACAGTAAGTCAACAATTTCTAAATTGTAGCATAATCATTATTAACACAAACTCTAATTAATAATCTTATTTTAGAGTTTTACATCATTATCATAATTAAGGTGCAAAATAAAGACAATTTAATTAAAGCTACTTATTTTAACACCTATATATGTACGTAATTAATTTTGATATTGTTATCACAAAAGTTGTGCTAGAACGTGCTAATAATGCTTTTAAAACTATCGATGCCTATATTACAATTTACCAACCAAGACGATGCTGAGGATTGGGATGCATTTGCATGATTAGGTTTCGAGATTCGCGACGTAACTCGTAACTTTGACGTGCAGCTAAATATAAGAAAATTGCAGCAAATCCATGAATAAAGAATGAAATTACTGCTAAACCATATGACCAGCTTAAATAATTCCAATTGGGATACATAAGCCAATCACGACGAGTATGTGAGCCTCCAAATATAGCTACAGCAAGAAACATGCATACAGCTGAAAAAGAAGAGTTGATTATAAAATTGTTATTTTTCAGAAAACTACAGTTAATTAAATGTGGGGGTTTGAATTCCACACAAGATCTAATTTTTCTAGATGTATTAATTTATTTAAAAATACTAATTAATAATTAAGGGAATTTTTGAGGTTAAAACTCTTTGTGTTTGAATTAAATCAATTAATAATAAATAATAAATCAATAGACAATGTACTATTTTGTAATCCTTATGGGTGCAGGTTCTTTACAATTAAATTGATATAATTCATATTTGTATCTGGTAAACCTTCAGAGGTATGGAAACAATTAACTTTTAAAAAAAAAAAGTTGCCTGTGTTAAAGACCAATTTACTTTGTTTTTTTAAAGATATTCTATGGTTTATGAAGTACCTACTCCTAATTTTTTTAAAACCAAAATGCTCCATAAACAAATTACAACATAAAACAACAAAGAAAGTTAATAATTTACTATAGAATTGGAAAAATAGATTTCCTGATTGTTTTTTTTGTTTTACTAAAGACCAAGAATCTTAAGACAAATGTCTTTTTCAATGGCATGCCTACTTGATTTTGAAACTATTAAAGAAGTGGATTTAAATGACTTTTAGTGATGTAACACTGCATAGAAATTATTTTATTTTTGATGACTATTACATATAAAGAATTTTTCTAGGTTGAAATCAAGGCATCTAACCGTTCTACACAACTGAGAATCTTTAATTTTTACATCTTTATTGATGATTCAATTCTATTTAAAAGCAAATTTTGCTCGGTCAGTTTTATTAAAATATGATTTCAATGATTTCTCTTTCCTGCAATTGTTTAATCAATGTTATTGCTAATTTTGATTTTTTGATGCTTCGTTTCACATTGAACTCGGCCATTATCATTTTTATCGTTTTAATGTGACTGATCATTCAGATCGTACTGAATTGTTTACTTCTTATCATCACAACAGCAAAGCTCTTTCAAAGTATTGTACATTTGGCTACCCTAACCTTACTTTCACATTCATCGATTACGTTCTCAACTTACAAGAACTTCTAGAATATATTTTGGGGATGCAGCAGAGATTAAGATACCTAATTTGAGGTGAAAAAATAGACTAAGGGAGCCTGACCTGAGACAGATGCCAATGCTGGCCTTCTTCAGCAGAAGATAACAAAAATAATAATTGTCAATAAGGCATTTAAGAGTAACATAAACCTATATAAAGTGTTGACAAATACACATTTTGACGTGTTTGTTTGCCAGAGCAAGTTTGGGTTGACGCTCCAAGCAAAGCCCTCAGAACGTCAACTTACTTAGACTCATTCTTAAACAAACGTGCTTTTATTTTCTGCCATAGAAAGTTAAAATAAAATCAATGACACTATTGCAGAGACCCAAAGAGTTAGTTTCCTGTTTTCTCTTGAAGGATATAATACCTGATTCGATCCTGAATGCATCCCTTAGAAATAAATCGAATATTTCAGATACAATCTTAATTAGATTTTTAGTAACATAAATTAGAACTTATGTAAACTGTACATAAAATATCAGTTGCAAAATGCGATGTCCCTTTTTTAACCTTTGTGCTTTCGTAATTTCAGTATCAAGTTTCACTGTGGTAAGACAAGTAATTAAATGTCAGCAGTTTTTAATTGCCCTATTAAAAATGTCCTATTTCCAAGTTAAACATCTGCTAACCATATTAGTAAATTATATAACTTTCAAATTTTTTTTCTTTTGTTTTTTGGTATTGTATTTGACTTATTATTATCTTTCAACATACATTTATATTTTAAATTGCTAAAATTCTCACTTAATAATTCTCCCAATAAAAAAAATATGTAAATATTTAATCAAGTCAAATACATCTGTTATCCACTACAATATCCATTTTCATACTTACTTGTAATGACAACGCAAACAAAATCGATAATACACAAGATCCATTCATATTGCAAGATAAATTCAAGAGGCCAACGGCATAACTGACAAGCCATAGTAATTTGTGCACCAAAGCTCAATAGAAAAGATATAGTAACGAATGTCTGAACAACGATTAACCATCCTGGAAGCATCCATTCACGTATCACATTGTATTCTAAACTAAATACATGGTGACAGCCATCGAAAAGATGATCGAATTGATAATATGGATATCTAAAATCTTTAAAACAATATTCCCATAATCCCATGTGCTTAAACGTGGAAAATGTTTCTTCGAACGATTGTACCCAATAAGGACTGAAATGAATTTTAAAATGTGATTCATTTGTTTCAATCAGAGACAACTAAGTTTATAGCACTAACCTGCAAAAAGCAATTAACAAAAGTATACCAGCAATGTACGTCAACAGAGCCCCATGAACAAGGTGATCTATAAAACGTTGCAACTTTGTATAATTTGCATCTAAATGACAAAAAATTTACTTACTTGAAGCTTTGGGATAATCGTTCTTTTCGAAACCCATTTCGTTTCGGTGCTTTTAAATTTTATGCACCATAAAAATAGCTTGTTTTTATTGTGGATAAACACAACACAATCGCAACACGATAGGCCACCACTCCCTGTTGTTGTGTTTAGTTCCTTTTGTTTTGCATATTGAAACTCTGGACACGCCCACTGACCATTCTCCAGTTATTTCAAAACTAAGCGGGAAATTAACATTATGATTCATTTCATGAATTCTTTCTTGTATGATTATTTTCGCATCACTCATCAATGAGTAATTCAATACTAAAAATTATAGTATTTAATGACATTACAATTTGTGGTATCATTATCCTATCCTTCCAGTTATGAAAGTAAAAATTAGAAAATACCATAAATTTTTGCAACTACCAATAATACAAATTCCAGTTATCAATTTAAATAAGTTAAACTTATCATTATCATTATCACCTAACATTATTTTTAATTAGATAATTAGAATAACCATTTAAGAATTCTTACACAAAAATAAAATGATAAGTAAAAATTTATTTGAATAATTTCAACAACTAGATTATCACATTTTCTATATAATTTGTACTAACAAATCTGATAGATATTAAATCTTTTACTTCTATTTCTTTTTTTAATCAGAATTTGTTACGATGCATGCTATGGTTTAAATAGCATTTGGAATTATCCCGGATTATTTGTAAATTTGATATCTGCTAAAAACTTGTGATTATATCAAGCACGCTGCTTGTTAAGTAGTACAAATTGACTAACATGAACCCCACAAGGGTAGTGCATATGCACCCATCTGCGAAGATATAATTTAGAAAATGTAACTAGAAATAAATAATGGTTTACTTGGTTTAAGATCAGGGCCAGATACAAGCCAATTGGGCCAACTGGAGCAGTTCTACACTTAATTGGTAAAAAGATTGAAGCATATTTACACCCTTGTAGAAAAAAAATATCCTTCTATCATAAGATCAATAATGCAACGATTCTAGTGTAGACACCTAAAAATCCAAATAATATCCCAATACTTGTTTTCAGTTAGTGTGATATCAACTAATAACTAAGATAAATAGAATGTTATTTAGTTTTTGTGAACACCTTTTTACCTGAAAAGTCAAAGTGCAACAAGTTTAAATGGCACACATTTAAGTTAAGTAAGACATGGAAATATAGAACACACACAAATGTTTAAAAGGCGAACAGATGGTGCATGGTGGAATGTCATATCGCTGTCTTACTTTAACATTATACCATTTAAAACAACAAAAAGTAAAATCTTATTCCGTTGATGATTTAATAATAACTGGTTTATTTTAGTTTTATGTAAATGTCTTAATTCTTAAAAGATTCTACTATTCCATTACCAGATATGTAATATATAAAATAAGAAACAACAATTAATATTACAAAATATTTATTTAACAGTACATTTTTCTTTATATAAAAACAGATCTAGTACTTACAATGTACAGTAGTGCACAACAAACAATACTGTGCAGTTTTTACTCCTATTTTAATTAGTAAATATATAAAACTATAAAATCTCCTCATTAATACTTAGATGATCCAAAATTGTCATGTAAATTAAACATTTTATCGTTGTAGATTTTAAAAAAGTTATAAAACTTAGTTTAAGAATAATATAAAATGATTTGTACAAATGGACGGAAGATGATTACATCTTATAATTAATATACATATTATGCTTTTGTCTCATTTTCCAACTCAAATCTAGTTTGTGAATCTTTCAAGTGCTCTTTCTTCCTTCTCTGTATATTTGCATCTGTAAACAATAATGTAGCAGACACAAGGCAACATACAACACCAACGCATGCCAATCCATATGACCATCCAAAGAAATTATTGGCATGCCCTGGCATCCAACCATTTCGATTTGCAAGTGATCCAAACACAATAACTGCAATACCACCACATAAACCACCCACTAATTGAACTATTGAATTCACTTGTAGGAGCAAAACAAATTTTTCCATATCTGGACCACAACACAAGAAATATAACAAACTCAGGATTACTCCAATTAAAGCACATATAAAACAAATTGTGAAAAAGAACTGGGTGGCCACCATAAAGCCAGGTACTAAATATCCTCGAATCTCATCATATCCTGTTGTAAAAGGGTCGTATATCCAGCGACATCCAACGAAGAAACGACGTTGAAACTGATCTTGTGGATCTGGTAAAGAACGAAAGCAGTGGGTCCATAATCCTAAGCGATCCAATCGTGCCCCTGTAATTCGATAATCTGACACCAACCAGCTTGGTGTTCCAAATGCTACAGCTATTAGTATGAATGCTACTGCAAAAAAGCCCAATCCTACAGTTCCTGCAAGCGATCTGCGTGACATCTACAAAAATTAACAGAAAAAATGCCTTATTTCTATAATAGTCAACAATTAATTTAAAAAAAAAACATTAAAAGCATCAATTAATACAATATTAAGTAAACAATCAGATTTTTCAAAATACAATTTATTGCTACAATGACTGAAACAAATGACTAATAACAAAAAAAGTGAGGTTTACTTACTTTTTTCACTTGTTTTAAACTACTTTAAAGCTACTCTTTGTTGAATGCAACAAAATTTTTACTGACTAATTACATAAACTACGCCTATTTTTGTATTACCTTCCAATATTAGAGAAACATAAAATCGTTATGAAGGACTGTTATTATTTTGACGAGTTGACCATCTAACCACACCTAGCCCACCTTACCAAACATACTAACGTTGCGCATTTCAACAGAGCGGCAAATATATGTGATAAACAGGACAGTAACATTGAGAAAGTTTTTTTAATTAGAATAATGCTATTGTAGTAAATGTATTCTTAATTATATTCCCAGGGAACTTTTATTAAATATTCTCGAGAATCCTTATTTTTGAAGTCTTAGTTTTCCATTTCTCCGTGATGGTCTCTATTAGATAAGCTCAAAGTTAAAATTGGGCATAGCATGAAAAATCGTTCAAATTGGTATAAAACACGGCATATATTGAACGAACAAAAATTCCGACTATTAAGTGTAAACTGATCAGCCTAAAATACCTCGATATCAATTTGATGTTTGTTTCTCATTGAGTCGGTGTGGATACACTTGTCAAAGAAGGGAGGTTGTTTTCTGTAGAAGAGAGAGAGAAAAATATACCTGCAGTGTTGGACATAGATACTCTGTAGTATTATTGTATCTAGATATAAATACTGGCATTTTAACGATTCTTTATCCATATAGAAGTAATAGATAGTTCAACATCATAGTATCTCAAAATAGATAAGCTATTGACTTGAAGATTGTATCTTAGATACCATCGGCCCAAGTAGTAGATAGATAGAAAAGGTAACATGTCAGAAAAACTATTTTCTATTTTTGAAGTTCATTTTTATTACCCGAACGTGTTTTCTAAGATTCTCACTTGATGTAATCGATCCTCTCAACAGTTTTTGACTAGGGCATAACTTACATTTTACCTTAATCTTATTTCCACTGGTCATTTCAATTACCTACTTCAAGAAATTCGCCATCAAATATTACGGATACCCAACTTCTACAGTTTTACCTGCTAGAAATATCGATCTTTTCTTTTGAATTAAATTTATTAGCACCAGACTCGACTCAGAATCTACATAATAATGTAATAAATAATCGTAATGATTGCCGTAATCAGAACCTTTTTGAAATAAAGGTTACGGTTACAGTTTGAAAACATCTGGGAATGCAAAGCATAACCACAACGAACTCTGTTACTTTTTTCAGACTTCGGCAGTCATTTTGACCATGTTCCCGAAGAGTTATCAAAAAACAAAGATACCACGTTTCTGTAGTTTTTGATGTAGAATCAGAATCTAAAGTCAAAATTTCAGAATTTGACAAAAAATGCGGACATACAGACAGACAGGCAGACTTCGCAAATTCAGTAACGACTCCTTCGGAGTTCGTTGAATAT
>VTPC01001676.1:9932-34493 GCA_011009095.1 Ignelater luminosus
TATTCCATGCTTGGTTCCGTGAAATGATTTCATCAACATAATGTGCCCAAACAGCAAACATCACCTAAACAGCATATGAGCTACATTCCAAAACTGATAAATAGCTAAAGCAAACACCCTAGCCCGTTCTGCGTTTGTTTTCCTCCTAGGTTCCTTCCTGTTCTAGATTTAACTAAGAATCCAAGTCTTGATGATTTTTAAAAACTTTGAAATGTGCCGGCCATAACCATAACTTATACATTTCGGTCATTAAAATGAGTTTCTTTTCAAGAATCAACACAATTCTGTCCTATGCATTAATAATCGAATATTATAGAAATTTGATTTCCCGACCTTTTTGTAAGAAATACTTATGCCTATAACCTGCAATGAACAACATATAAAATACAATGCACACCAAAATTTAATTCTACCAAATTGGGAATTGCCAAAGTGGTAATTATTAAAGCATCGTCACTGTATGTGTTCCCTCTCACTTGATTCAATGTTTTTCAGACACTGTATATTTATTTCAAATGTAACCCTACAGAATAATTTAACATCGAGACTATTAGAACATTATTACTTAAATAACTTTAAGTTTACACTAAATACTTTCTTTCCTGCGATTTTCCAGGTTTCTATTGCATTTATTTACAATGTAACACGAAAGTTTTCTCTTGCAGTTATCAGAACTTAAAATATTTGAAAACAGTTTGATTGCTTTCTATCTATCCTAATTATCTGTTTCATGAAATTATATAAGACTCTCATATTTTAATTATTAAAGAATATCCATTTATTAAAAACATACCGGAAATTTCCATTCTTGAACGGAATATTTCGTTACTTATCTTTACAACGTCACACGCTTAAATATTACGCAACTAAAAGATGTTCTATAAATCTCCAAGCACTGAAACATTCCTTCATGAACAATTAAAATGTAGAAAGTAGTTTTTTTAAGTTAAACTCATTGACTCTTCGTGGTTTAACGTAGTAATGTAGGACGGAGAAAGCAAACTTCTATTTCTGTAAAGTTTTAACTAAGAAATATTCCCACCACACCCATTAACAATATTCTTCATAAAAATATCAAATTTTTAGCCCTAGGTAAAGGAAATAAATAATTTTTTTTTACTTACATAGATAATACCGAGTCCATCTTCTTTTCCATAACTACTATCTCATCTGCATTTTGTCTAATCATAACATCACAAAACAATTTTTTCGCACAAGGTGTGTCTGACCACAGATCCGGCGATGTTAAATGTTGCAAATCATCCCTTTCAACATCAGCTACTAACTCTTGCAAATATTCTTCACCTTCCAGACTTCTTCTTAACCGTCTATGTTCTGCAGGCTCTTCATGTTGACCATTAGATTCTTCCATTATCAATAAAATATCATTTGGATGGCGATAGCCCATTCCATGGAGAGCCCTCATATTCTCCGGTTGCAAGAATCTACCAACAGCTGCCGCTCCTAATCCTAAAGCGGCACCGCCAGCTACTAGACCTAAAGCAGGTAATATTATTGATCCCCCTATTGGAGTTATAAAACCCATCTTATCTTGGGCTCTTTGTGGTGAAGGTGGTGAAGGTGTTAATCCTAGATTATGGGTAATTTTATGTGTCGCTTCCATTATTGGATCAAAGATTGGTCTTGTTAATTGATGCATTCTTTCAAAACCACTCTGAACATTATCTTTTATACCTTCAGTTAATCTTATCCAAAATGGTTGATTAGATTTTTGATGATAATACGTGTTTGTATAAGGAAAATTGTCCCTTCTATAGTAATCTACACTGTTTATATTATTATTGTTATTTGTATAATAGGAATCTCGTGAATTATAATGATTTCCACCATCTAGATCTTCATTGGCGCTATGATCAACGTCATATGGTGAATGATTAACATCATTTTCTTTAATACCGGCATCATAATCATTAGATGAGCTCAATTCATCTTCAGAACTAGCTTTAGCTGGCTGCACACCTAGCTCAGGATGTGCATACTGTAAGATTGGTGTTCTAACACCTTCATTAAAATTGACGTGACTTAATCTTGTGCTTGGAGGACTATACATTAATGAATTAGGGTATGAGGGTGTTCCGCTATTAGCTTGCAACATTCTCCTTTGAATTTGAGGTGCACTTTCATAAGTATCATAAGACCTATATTTCCTTTTAGCTGAGAAATAATCTCTTTTTGATTCTTGCTCATTTATTTCCTTAATATATTCAATTAGTTTTCTAGAATTGTCGGCTACGGTAAAAGGTCCTAAACCTTCACTACTACTAAATTTGATATATTCTCTTCTATAATCATCTCCCAATGGCTTTTCTTGAGGTTTATTATCTTTAACCATAAATGGTCCAAAGGACGCTTGATTATTTAATTTTTGAAAATTATCCGCTGTTGTGAATGGTCCAATACCTCTTGATTTATCGGAACTTCTTATTTTACTCGTTGCGTATACTAATTGTCCTAAAGGCACAGCTGCTGGAGGCTTGTATCCTTTTTCGTATGGTATTAACTCGCCATTGATGACTCGTGCGTTTCTCCAGACTTTCTCGTCGCTTTCATCATCGGGAACTCTTACACCATGAACAACAGGAATACCATCAGAATCGATTTCCATTAATGAACGTGCCTTCTTGACGTTTCTATCGTTTGGTGGTTTTATGTAGATGTCACCTGATCGAATTGTTACTGGTTTTGGAATGTGGGGAATTCTGAAACAAAATTGAATTTTTAAGTTAATTTTTATTGTTTAAATAAAACATTTAAATTATGTAGATGATTGCTTAGTACCAAAAACATTGAGGAATTTGGGCCTGCCTGGATAGTTAAGTCAGTTTTTCTTTCACATTTACATATCTGACCTTAATAAACCAAGACTATTTAGGTCCTGGGAAATCAGATTTTTTTTCTAGAGCGGTTATTGGAATTTGAAGTTTTTGATGCACTTGGGTTTTTTTTAAGACAGAAGACTGAATTGACAGCAACTGGTCTTTAGGTGCGTAGGTAGTATATTTTCGTCGAAGAATATCTTGCTGTTCATAATTGATTTATCATGTAAATAACTAATTCCTAACCATCTTAAGTGAAACAGTAACAGAAGGATTTAGAGTAATAGTTTTATTTCATGATAAAATGATCGCACCAAAAGTACATTTTTATCCGCATTGCAGCCGGCCAGATCGATAACCAAGATTTTAAATAAAATATACAAGGCGTTAAGTAATAAGTAAGCAATGCTTTACAAAGCATTTATATTAGCCAAAAACAAAATCAAGGGTCTTAATAAACAAATTGCCAGAAATACACCACTTTTGAGATACCAGGTGTTAAAATTCCTAGTAAGGAATTTTGTTACTGGCGGAGATAGCAAAGTTATTTGCTTTAGCAATGGCACCAAAATAAATTCTGGTAACTCAAGGTTTAGAGTTTAGACCAGGTAGTTCGGAAGATTCGATTCGTCTTTCTGCTTTCAATAGATCTTTCATCCTATAGAAACAAAGCCCGAGTCAGCCAAAGTCGATAAAAATGAGACTTTGTGTCGCTGTATCCCAAGCATACGAAAACCCTGAAGGGCCAATGTAAGAGTTTTTTTAACTGGAAATTTCTAGATAACAACTGGAAATCTCCAAATGATAAATGAAAATTTCCAGATCGAAAAAATTTCCTGTTGTTATCTGGAAGCTTCCAGCTATCAATTGAAAATTTCCACTTGTCATCTGGAAATTCTGAGTTGAAAAAAATCTTTCATTGGTGTTTCAGAACTTTCTTACAAGAACTATTGGTTGGATTATCACCAAGTTTGCGTATATTTGTCTACTTTTGTGTGAACCTAGGATTTTCAGTAACCACCAGAAACGACTTTTGCGATTTGAAATCGCAAAAGTTTTCTATGACTATGGGTGCAGCATTGAGGCCGTTCCCTCAATTTTAAGGACTACCAAGCAATCTACTTAATCATATTTATTATTAGTTGAATTCCCATTTATGTACATTCGTCAGTAGCAATCGAAATTGAATTTTTGAGAAACGCCAAAATAGGGCTAGAGTTTTTATTTTCCTTAGACGTGTTTACAGATCTCTTCCAACAAATGTTTTATCTTTCCAGGTTTTGCCGCTTGAGGTTTCGGAAAAATGATCAAAATTGGATTGTAAATTTTTTTTTCTTAATACCAATAAGAGATAAACGAGTCGCGTTTAAAATTTTGCAAATAGAAGACCTTGCTTGACTGAATGATTCAACATATGAGAGGGTTCGGACGATCTTTGATTGTTCCTTCATTAATGCATTTTGGAAACTCGGATTTTCACCACCTTTGAACTGTTTTTCTGCAAAATGGTTTTCTTTCATTGGATAGCTTGAAGTATTAGCTATAGAAAAGCTCCTATGACTGTACCCCAAAAAATTGACAAATTTATTACCAAACTTTAAAAAAAACGGAAAAACTTGACTATTTTAAAACAATTCAGTAGGTGTGTACTGATCGAGTTTCACGCTCTTAAGACAAAACTGGAAAAATCTATCGGCAAGTGTTCTGTAAGAAATGGTCAACGGCGTCTTGATTTATAAAAGTAAAAAATGCTGGTGACGGATATACAAAGAAATTCCGCCATTTTGGTTTTTCAACACAAAAAGTGCCTTACCTATTGTAACTTAAAGGCCCATAGATAATCTTTTGCGATTTGTTTCAATATTATAAACTGTTTCGTTTGGACGATCGAAGATGTGTTGTAAATTGAGGTAAGATAAGAGCATTTAAACGTCGTCCTGTAGGATGTCTAGCCTCCACAATTGATGCACGTTATATATAAAAAGAAATCGCCAGTGCTTGCAGTGGACGCGACATCTAATGACTAAGCTGATAAGCTACTTGGTTGCTCAATGTTTCTCAGTCTAATTCTACAAGCATTTTATCACAAAAAATCTTTTTTAAGAACGAGTAGAAAAAACTATCAAAACAGCAGTTTTCTTTAGTTTCCTTTTGACAAACTTTCGTATCTTTTATAAAGAAAATTAGAAAAAGATACAAGCTACTAGTTGAATAGGATACGACAGATGTTCTTTCTTTTTATTTTTTGATATTTTGTATTCAGGAAATAGGAAGTTAAATCGACAGAAGAAACCTTTATAAGTGGGATGTGGGAAAAGACTGTTCAACGGCAGAAATCTATGGATGCACCTTAGCCATCCCCATCCGTGTTGACTCTAATTTCACATTTTTTAATTTTTAATTATGTTTGTACTGATGCATTCGTACGGTTTCTGTTTTTATTTAATGATTTAGATAGAAAAGCAACCTACAAATGAATTTCTTTCATTTTGGTTTCAGCAAATTTATAAAATTAAATAATAGATATAAGGAACGAAACGCTTAACTCTCAGGTTTACAAATACTGGGTTGTAAATCTTCATAAGCCACGGACATCAAACATAGTAACACGTAATGTGTAGACCAAAATAACCTGTCGAGATTAATTTGCAAAGTGTCAGTCAACTATCTGCATAAATCTATCGATTGTAGAGCTTATATACTAAACAACATATAACATATAAGTGCCATTATCAAAGATTAATAAAACCATAATTGCATACATATGTTTTCAAATCGTTTTTATCTTACAATAAATAGAACATAGATTTTTTATATTCATCCTGTATATCTGAAGTATGTAATTTAAAAAAAACATCTTAAATGACTAATCCAATTTACAAATGTTAAAGGAGTAACTTGAAAAGTTTTAATTAAACTCATTCTGAGTGGATACAAATTAAAATCCTAAAGGTGCAAATTATGATGATTAATTTGATCACATTATACAAAATAAAAATTTAAATTGCCAGAACTATAAAAACGAACCTATAATTATCGTGTACGGATAAAAATCTCAATACCACTCACCTATCACTACTGACAACACTTCCTATGTTGTTATTGATCGATTTCTCTTCGCTAGAATTTTTCACCAACGCAAACGTGTCTAAACGAATTAAATGCGGCTGTAAATAAACTGATTGATGTACAGGAATCCAATTTGAATAAAAAGACCTTGTGTATTCGTTTTCGATTTTTGTTTTTGTTGTTGTCGCTACGGGCGTCGTTGTAACGATATTATCGTTGTTCTTGTTTATATTTTGCGGTGCCGAAGATGCCGTTGATAATTTCGATTTTGCATCTCTTCTTTTCACTATTAGTTGAGCAACGTTTCCATCTCTTGTCACGACGTTTAGTGTTTGTGTGTCTTCGGGATTTAAACTTTTTGCTACCCTTAGTTCTGTTCGGGTTACTGTGGGAGAGGGAACTTCGTTGTCTGCTGAAGTGGATATGAAAAATAATGCTGTCATTGATAACGATAGAAGAATCTGAAACAATAATAAAATCAAATTAGTTCAAGTTTTTTAAATAACAGAAAATATTGTCGTGTTTTTGTTTCAAAGTAACAAAAGATTTAGTAATGCGAACCACAAATTAAGTCTCAAAAGATAGAAGAATCGGGAAGAATATACAGTGTTTAATTTTTGCTTTTAAAGATGACGTCAAGTTCGCTTCAACAAAAGGGTTAGAAAATTGTAGATAGCGTCATCTATGTTAAAGCTGCAAAAATTTATTTTTTTATTTGTATTTGTTGACAATGTTAAAGAAAATGCTTTCAATCCAGATAGTTACCAGCGCTGTTTCATTTTTTTCTTAACCTTATTTGGCATTTTGGGAACCGATGGTCGTATCGAAATAAGACTTTAGCTTAGTCTATCAATTGAAAAGATGACACTGAACGTCATTTGGTTTTTCACTAACAATTTCTTTAAAAATAGAAATTCGACCGTGGCTCTTTAGAGGACCTCAACCATGAGATACAGTAGCAACGCGTTGCAGGTCGAAACGCGATCAGTTTCTCAGCATAGATCCTTTAAGAATGTATTTCATTTTTTTATTTGGAAACGAGCCACTTTAGAAGTTCAAAAGCAAAGGTTTAGTTAAGAATGGACAATTAAAAAAGTGAGCACTAAGATAAGAGGTAGATATTGAGGGTATTGAACGTCAGCCTCTCGGATGCAAGCATTATTGTTATAAGTAGGATCCTGATAATAATTAGTGATAACAAACTCAATTGCTTTAGTTAATTAATGATTTAGTCTTTTCGTTTTTTGCTTTGCAATATTCGATAGATTAAAAATTATGATTTTCCAGTTAAACGAATCTTTCGACATTAATGGTTTATCACTGTTCTCTCAAAATTATTTTGAGTCTATTTATGTTACCTTTATTGCTACACCACGCTACTTCACTTTATCAATAACGGTAATTATAATTGCAACAAATTGCAAACGAAATGCTTCGCAGATCTGCAATTACTTATTTGAGTCGGTTAATGTTTGAGATGTATAAACCATAAATCTAAAGAAGTTTGCACAAATTTTATAAAGAATGTAGCTCAGTAATGTAATCTAATAAGCAGTTGTTAAATTGAAGAAAATGTCAATTGAGATCAATTTAAAGTACAATCAAGTTGTTCAATTAGGTCCTCTTTGTATATTGAATTTAAATAATAAGTTTCACCTTTAACTAAATCGTTGCACTCAAAACAGATGACAAATAAAAAAATTCAAGTAAAATGCAGTATCGACAAAAGTCACGCATCTACAATTCTTAATGGTATTTTTTTTTCTGAGTCGTTAGTCACGATTATCCAGATGCTTTATGGTTACTCTCACATCTCACGTTTTCTCCGACACTCATTAACATTTAGCAGTAGTAGCCTTGATATTCGTTCCCATTGTTTAATTTATACCCCTCTAGAAATAGTATGCGTCAAGAGAGTTTTGTTTGAATAAAATCTTGCAAAATTCATTTTAGAAATTCTACACACATCATTAATTATTAAATGACCACGAAATTACAATAATCGATGCTATAAAGCTTCAAATTACTTAAGCGGAGGTTTTACAATAAAAAACTTTTATTTTAAATAAAATATTGTAAGCACATAAGTGATAAAAATTTGAAAAGGGAAACTTAAATTTATGAGTTATGACATTTGTTTATTATCAATTTCTACTTGTTTTTTCTTCCGTCTTTGCTGTTTATGTCAAAACTTTTCTGTCATATTACCTGCTATAAATTACCAAGATGCTATAAAAAATTTTACTACTGCTTTTTTTATTTAAGGCAGAAAATATTAACAAAAAGGTTCTAATCAGTATAACGAGAGCATCAACAAAATCATGACACTCGGACAACAAATAACCGCGAAATAGTAATTCAACACATATCACCATGTATTGACTGTTTAGAAAACAATCAGTGATGAGAAGAAATATGATTTAATTGATTAATTTAACCAAGAAAGAATCTACCACCATCTTATTTGAGCTTTCTTTCGGGCTATGTTAGTAAGCTCGTTACTATAAAAGAATTCTCCACAGATTTCAATACGAATGAACTAACCAATCAAGTGTAAGGCGAAAAAAGCTCTTAACAAGGCTTTCTGAAAAACCATAGATTTGCTACTCAGAATAATACAAGGCAAATAATAACTGTGACAGGATTTTAACTGGTCACAACTCGAGAGACGTTTGCTAGTTTGATGCAGCAACAGAACTGTGCAAGTACTTTTAATCGTTTACAAAATCACTAAACTAACTTCCAAATTAAAAATTTAAATATCAGGAGAAGAGAAAAATAACACCTAAGAATCTCTGGCACCAACACTACCAAAATATCAGTTGCACCTCCTTTGTTTTTATCCTGGCATCATTTAATTTCTTGTCTTGCCTGACGAGCAAGACAATGCCATTGAGAAAAACCCAAATACTATAACAACCAATGTCTCAGAAAAGAAGATAGTTAAGAACAAAAGGTACAAGAGATGCTACGTTTATAGAGCTGTTTTTCTTACAAGGATGAAGCAAATAATATTAAAACTTTCTTTTATATGCATAAGATATTTTTTGCTTTTGTTTACATGTATTTGAGAACCTGTCGTAATACCCTTGGTTTACCCTGAGAACTGCAAGAATGCAACCAAGAAGTTTTGTTCTACTCAATTTATGTGCTTTTCAATGGACGACATCGGCGAAGAACCTTGGCATACGATGGTTATAGAAATGAAAATCAGCCTAATAAGATTTAACATTATTGCTGGAGGAATTCCACTAGAAGTTTTCGGAAACTTCGTCAACAAAAATATTGAAACATTGATCTTCTTAAAATGTTTATTTACAATTTTGCAAATTTCACCACAGAATAACAATCCATAGAAATGAACTTAGTTTGATCTTCACCGAAAACTAGATTTCTATGACATGCTCTGACACAATTCTGCGAACTGCTCGCAAAATAATCACTTAATAATCGACACACCTTGCTTGCACAACACTGTTAGCGGTAGTTCTATTCAATCCTATAATTGGTTCCAAAATTATTGTACGATCTATCTTACCCATTAAACCAAATTATTTGTTTTTCTTTAGAAGTCAAACCAAAGTTTCTAAAAACTGCCTGTTATTTGAATTTGCTTATAAGCTCTAATTTTCACTTGGTCATGCAACAGCACAGTAGGCAGTAGATGCTGTTATGTAAACAACAAGGGCAAAAATAAATGTCAAATTACAAACTTTTAAAGATCATAATGATGAATCTCCCGCGAAGATTCTCTTGAGCCACCCAAAAAAGATATCATGCTCACAATGCAATGCATAGTCGAAATAAATATCAAAACTAGTTCTATTTGAGTAGTCAAAATTAAGATAGTCAGTCACTCAAATTATAAACTCCACAATTCCATTAACCTATTCTCCAAACACACTAAAAGCAGTATATGCCCAGTGTTGTAACAGATACATTTTTTTTAAATATCTAGTTACAGATATAGATACTCAGTGGAATTTGTATCTAGGTACAGATACAGATACTTTCTTTGTTGAGTAACTAGATATAGATATAATTGCTGCAAAATATGTCTAAATACCCACTAAAATACATTATTGTTATTGTTAACGTTGTACCCATAAGGGAAAAGCCTATTTACAAATTCCAAAATAAGATTTATTTGATTGTATGCTTATGACATCATATTCACAGCTCTGCTATCTGTTGTCTAAATTCGAAAGAATGCTGCTCATTTTAGATTTCTATTCCACAAAATCACAAAACAAAATTGCAATATGTATCTAGATACTTTTACCAGATACACTAAATTGGGAAAAGTGACTAGTTGCTCTCTCAGGTACACCAAGAGTATCTAGATACATGTAACTAGATTCATTACAACACTGTTTTTTTTTTTAAATAGACCAGACTCTTTGGTTTGCCTCTGAAGCTTCACTTCAGTCACTGGCACTCATTAATTCTTGCTTGTCGACACTGAGCATTACTTTACAGTAATATTCTGAATCTCTCTACCTGTGACTCATAATTAGCTAGTAAATAGTTCATTGTTTTTGTATAGGCCAAATTGCTTTATTTTTTAGTTGAATTGAATTGTGGTTTTTGCTATTTTGCGTCTTTCAGTTTAATTTTGTCAATTTGTCTTCGATTTGAGATTTTGCCTCTTATTTTATATTTATTTAGTACATACCTCAATTACAATTGCAAAGAAACCATCACCCTGATCTTTTTTTCATGGACAAGACTCTTTGGTTTGTAACTGAACCTTTGGTTACCTTCAATTATCTATTAATTCAGACAAAATTAATCAATTTTGAGTTTTTAAACTAAATTTTAGTTTGGCCATCCGGGATATTTATAGAACTAGTTTGAACCTCCCAATCTCCGAATGATATAGTTAGTTAGCAAACAGCGTGTTATTCTGTATGAACTAAACTGTTAGCTAGATCTTTAAATTTCATCATGACCGCTACAGAAGTTTTGGCACTGACATACATTTCCTTGCTGATTTGCATTTTTACGTTTTTGCAAACCATTTTAGTGTTGTCAGATTATTCTTCTACTTGTTCAAATGTTGTCTTTTGTTTTGTTTTTTTATGCACTTTGCGTCCAATATCTGTTTCCTATTGGGTGTGTTGCAATTTCTATGCGACAGTAGATTTAAGTGCAGATTTCTCAAGAATCTGGTTGTGAATGTAGATAACGCATTTAATAGATGGTACTATAATTGCATACGGTCTACCATAAAAGTGCTATTCTTGTCATTTAATTTCATACACGCTATTAATAAAGAGAATCCTGAAGTAGATACAAGATGGATTGACGAATTTCAAATTAAAGGCTGTTATTGTGATCAATTTCTACAAACTCAATTATAGATATTTAAATAAATAAATTTGTTGATATTAAAAAATCTGAGAAATTTCTTTTTTATAAACAGCTCAATTATTTATTCTAACATTATTTTCTAGTACAAGATAATTTCAAAAATTATATATTACGATGAAATTCATAATTGTTCAACAGGATTCATTTCCTGATTTACACGCTTTTAAATCCATTCACAGATGTCACCGAGACTACTTAATCAATAAATAATCCTTAATTTAAAAAAAGAATTCCTTCTCGCTGATTTCACTCGATAAATTTCTCTATAACTAGTTAAACCACATGTTTTAGTAGGAATACGATGTATAAGAATTATAAAATAACAGAAGGCATTGTAATCCTCTTCATAATAAATTAAGAAAACAATCCTTTATTAATAAGATCGCGGTGGCTGCAATCTGTTTAACCTATAAACCTCTACATAACTCTTCTGGTCAGTGATCTTCAGTTTTTTAAACAAAATCTATCTTCTCCATCACAAATTTAAAATAAGAATTCAAACCATATGTTGAGAGAAACTCTTCCGTTTTGCAAATTATAGTAGTTTACTGTTAAGTATACTTTTTTTTTAAAAAATACTTTTGATAAAAACCGAAAGCGAATATGTACCGTAAAAAAAGAAAACCGTGTCATTTCTTTGTAGAATACCATGTAATAGCGACAGTGACCTGAATTTCTTCATGTTTATACCGCACTTGTTATAATTTCTGATAATTATATTGTTTTCCTTTTAATATATTCTTTAATACCTTTAAGTGTGAGATTTTATCCGGGAGTAGATTGAAACACAATATAAAACTATAGCTTACTTCAAAAGTTCTGCTTACTAATTTGTAACTCACAGATTATACAAGACTGAATGTTAATTTTTTTCTAATTATCATCGTAATGCTCTAATACCCTCGTTTTTAATAAATTACAGTTACAAATAAATTTTTTGATTAGACTAGATCTAATTTTCTTACACTAAGGTTGAGGTTAGCCAAGCTTGTAAATTAATTACAGTGTGACACTGACTTACTCTTTTAACTCTCACTAATTACCTTCAAAAACAAGATAGTAAAGGTTAGAAACTTAATAGATAAAATTTTTACATATTCAAGTGCAGGACTTGTTGATTTATTTACAAATACAGATCTGGTTTGTTTTTTTTGCAAAACTATGCCGAAGGAGAATTCTTTAGTTTCGTGTTCGTTATTCTTCTTGTCTTAAATTTTAAATTTAAAAAAAGTTTTTACTCTCTACAAGATAAACCAATAAATTTCTAAAATTCTAAATTTGCTATTCTATGTAAATATCAGTAAATTAAAAGTCGCATTGTCACGAGAAAGTGTTTTGAAACTTTAATACTGTCCATTTACCATTAAATGCATACTAATCTGTGCTGTACATCGAACATACGACTGTTTCGCATAGATTATGCAATTGTGCAAAACTTCTAATAGGCCTCAATGTTCTGATTTGGCTAACTTTGGATATTTAGTAAAATATCTTTAGCAAGATCTTTCTTCTTTTTTAATGTAGAACATACTTAACTATAAGATAAAAATCATACGAAAGTCATAAACCGTTTCGTGGTATTTGATTTCTATTCCTGATATTTGCTAAGTTCAGAAGCTCAGCAAAAACTATAAGAACTGAGTTTACTCAAAAATTCCAGTTTGTCTGATTATCCCAAATAACTTATTCGGTCAGAAAAGTTCAATACAGACGGGAAAAACCTAGATATTTGTAAACATGCCTGTTTGGGGTCAAGTGACATTCCTGAAGATAATCCTGACCTCGATGGAAAGTCAAAAACTACAATTTAGGTAATTCCCAGTTTCTACTATAAAATTAATAAATAGGAATTACTTAAACTTAAAACAAGTGTTTCCTTTCAACTTTTGTTGATATTACCTGAGACGGAAAAGTTTTCTTGAAAAAACCAAAATCAATTTCTGATTCAAACTGGTCTCTTCAATGATTGAGAATTAAGGGATAATCCTTTCTTCAGCTTAGAAAATGGTGTTTAATACTATTTTATAAGGATCAAAGCTAATCGAAGAAAAAAATTCTCTTTTTGGGATTCACGGCATTCAAAGTAGTCACGTTTGAGAAGTAATCTGTTGCATAACATCTGATATTTAATAACTGTTCTGCACTCATTAAACAAAAACAATTGTATCAATAGAAAAGAGCTATTTTTAACCATATTGCTAATTAGATAACCTTCTTTTATCTGCAGATACTTCTAAAAAAATTTCACGTGGAGAAAGACACAAGAAAGTGCTCTGTGACTCTCGGAAACATCATAGGAGTCACGAGAGAAGTACAAGACAGAGCATTTGCAACGCTCTGAGTGGATTTCTCAGAAAGTGGTAGAATTTTAGCAAGAAGCAAAGCACGTTCAATATTACTCAGTCTATCTGACAGTTTTTTTCCACATAAGTCTGTAACAAATTTAATTCGTATAAATACATAATGGAATAAATGAAAACTGTAGACCATAACTGAGACAAAATGCTTTACTCATGTTTTCTGCTTTATTTTTACTAGAATCTGACCATAGATCGTACGAATTCAGTTACATATTATTTGGTCTTCTACATTTAGTCTTTTAATTTATGTTTTAAAATACCGTTAGTTAGCAAATTGTTTATGATAAGGTTTAAATTTGGAAACCTTCATCGAGCCATAAAGTCTAGCCTTCTCCTTACTGAAAACATGATTGTTCTATGGTCTATCAGCTCAAAGCTTGGTAGCATGAAATTGAGCTCTCCACATGGTGTTCTACATGGAATTTCTAGAACAAAATTGCCTTTCTTTTATCATATTCGACTCTCTGTTTTTCACTTAGAGAATTCCAAACACAAGAAGTCAATGAACACCAGGTATATCTAATATTATAGCGGCTAAGCTATCTCTGAATCCAGATCAACTTTAAGAACCACAGGGTTTTTGAGAAAATTCTGATTCTCCAGAATTTTTTATTTTTTCACTACTTTAATCACATGTTTTAAATGATTCCGGTGATGCAGTCAAACCTGGAATTGGGAAGAAATCTTTTCGGTCTGGGATCTATTCACAGAGCTATATGAAGCACAACAGTCGGTGCTCAAAATAAGAAAGAAACGTAAACAAAACACTAAGATTGCAAAAAAATTCCTCCGGCATGTAGGAAAAACACTGCTTTAGACAGTTAAACGAATTTGGATATTTAATCACAACGTAAGAATCTCGTTTGTTTGAGAAATTGCAGATTCGGTTACTGCTGCGTAATTTTATGAGTAATGTTGTAGTAAAGTCAGATATCAAGAACAATTTTTGTTTTTGACGGCAATCCTTTCCTTTAAGTTCTATTTTAAATTTTGTAAGGACATTTGTTCTAATTATTTTTTATAACATTATCATGCTTTAGAGCCTTTACCACATTTCGAATTTTTGGAACCATCCTTCTAGTTCTGTTTAATCTTATAGGTCTACTATGCAAGAAGCTATTTTCAGTAATATTGCGTACTCCCATGCTTATACAGAATTTACGCCTTAACAGATTTTTAACAAATAAAAATCAACTAAACAAGGAAGCAAAACAGAAATTACAGGAAATATGGATCGATCCAACCTAAATACAAAGAATACCATAAGAAGTGGACATGTTACCAAGATGCAACAGGAACCAATTTAGAAGGAAGTTGAAATTAAGATCTCAAGAGAGAACATATCAGAATGGAAATTAAAATAGACAAAACTATTAAAATTGACACGTTAATTAACTATTTAATAATAACTTAAACATTCAGCATTGTAGGCGCTTTTTCCAACAGTTCAAATCAATTTTTTCCCATTGCCTAAAACAATTACACACCACATAAACATCATCTCATCAAACAAAAAACTTTAATTTTCAAAATAAATAATTATAAACAAGCAATAAAATTTATACTTAAAAGACTATTTCCGCTCCTCAAGACTTTTGCCGCTTTTATGTTTGTTTTACTTTTGATTCAGTTAGTTTAAATAATAAAAAAAACGTATTAAGGAAATCCTTATCTAGATAATTCGAAATTAAGTGTGCAGCCTCCATTTAGGAGTTAAAGCGAGATTAATTAATATAAATAAAAATAAAGAGAAAATATCATAAATCATTACTATCATTTAAAATAATCAAATACAAGCATTTAACTAACGTGAGACAAAATAAAGATTTTGTCAGGTTTGTTTATTATTCTTAAATTAAATTAATGACAGAAGATAAATAATCTGAATAAAATATAAACAAATAGAAATGTTCTGATTTTTTGTTACTTCTGTTTGAGGTATGCTTATCTTCAAATTTGGCATTTTTATTAATTATTGCCTGTTATGCTCTCTATTATACAACATTTTGCTTATTACCATGACTAATGCTCTTTCATCCCACCCAATTGTTCTATTTATGAGCAAGGGTTCAATGTAAACCCCATGACTTTAATTAGACTCGTCTGAAAAAAAGGCAAACTTCTGACATGCTACGAGAAACGATAGAATGAGTACAAGATTAATTACATTCAAATTAACAATTTTCACAACTGACAAACTGTCAGTTATAAACAAAAGAATAGATTTTTTTCACAAGTTCAACGACACTTTTAAGAATACAAATTTAGGGTCTCTAACCTGAATATTAATAATCATAAAATTGTAATGCATGTAAGATTTATTATAACTTTCTATACCAACATAAAATTGTAATAAAATAGAAAATATAGATAATAAAATAGTATTTACATTCAGACAAGTCAACATAAAACATACAGAAGAAATGCACTTAAAATATCGTTTTATAATTTTACGAGGTGAGAATTTGTTAATTAAGCTGACGTGAGAGGTTAGATCAAAATAACTGGCCTAATTTTGGTTGTTTTATCATCAGCTAGTTGTGGATATATCTTTATTATAATTTATTATATTTGATGATATTATTGTGTTTATATAAAGGATATACAATTCAACATATCATTTATAAAGACAAGTATGTGTCCATTTCTATTAACTGTAAATTAAAAACTAGCTAAGCATCTTAGTATTTAAATAAATGGTTTGCCACCCACAGAGAAGTTTTCACAAACAAAATATTTTTTTAATTGAATAAATAAGAAAATTTTAAATTGCGTACTATGTAATATAAAAAGAACAAAAGAAATTAATTTGATCTCAAGGTCTTCCCAAATTCCATTAATATTAAATCAGATTACTTAGCATACCGTGTTGCAATATTTACAATTTAATATTCAATAAATGCAAAAGAAAGTATTTTATTCAATCCAATATACTTATGCTATGGATCTATCTCTTCAAGTCCAAATTTGTTTACAACCACAAAGCGACTGTTATTATTATCAAATTCCAAACCTAAACCAGCTTGATATTACAACTACCTTAAATTCAAGAAATGTCTTGCGTATTTTTAATTTACTATTCATAAGATGAGTTGTGTACTATTTTAATGTTTTATCATCAATCTCACACCTCTTTGCCAACAGAGTTTGATTTTCTTAAATTGTTAGAAAATCAAAACTAGCTCGAACTTTCTTTGACACAATAAAATATGACATCCGGTAACCCTGGCTTGATGTTAACCGTGAAAACCAAACCAATATTGATTTGTTTCCAATTGCATTTTTTATCCAGGTTCTAAAAGTGACCAACACTACTGCCACATACAAATCTAGAAACTACTGCAAAACCATAGATGTGAACAGCCTAGGTAATAAAATCTTAAAGTAAAGAAAAACGGACTAATTATCATATTTTATTCTACTAGAAATTATGATTTCCATTCTTCAACGGTGATTTTGTTAGTTCAATCTGCTCAACCATTAAAGATACTTTGTGTTTGCGTAAATTTCGGACGCTTTCAAAATATCTAGTTTGTATTCATTATTGCAAAAATGTAATGTGATTGTTTGTGATCATGGCTTAATTGTGTTCTATTAGGTGTTTGGCATAATTAAACTTTGCTGGATGAAATTTTAATAATTGAAGTAAAAAGAGATAGTGAAAATATTCCCTAAAATGATATTAAGGCCAACTTTTACAATCGTTGCTTATCGAAGCTATTATTGTCATGGATATAATTGTAAAAATGACAAACAGCAGTTGTATCCATGGCAATAATACCTTCGATGATAAAGTTATAATAACTTTGTCTTTTGAAATTTTAAGAAGTAAATACCAAACAATTAGGCACATAATAAGTCACTAAACGTCTTTATATAAAATTGAAGTTAGTGCAAAACTTCATAAAATCAAAAAACAAGAGCAAATAGTTTGTTCCTTTGGCAAGTTTCCTAACTTAGAAGAAACAAAAATAAATGGTGTTTTCATAGGTCCTCAAATTTGTCAATTATCAGACAACAATGTCCTTAAAGACAAATTAGATCAAAATAAAAACTGCTTTCTGAGATATTTTGGGATCTAAAAAGGTTGATGTTTACGATAATCAGACTGCACATGTCAATAGATTTTTAAAAATATTCTAATTAATCTTAAAATATTGTAGTATCATCTTTGAAATGCTAGAAGCAACACTGTACGCCTCTCGATAATCGCAGTAAAATCGTACTTGTGTTAATTAGTAACTTAGATCTGCTGTTCTGACATTTTTCAAATTCACAAATATCATTTCCTAATATATTTTTTAAATTATCTGTAAAAACACTATAGATTATCGTCTTTGGTCCAGCAATGACAGTTTTGGCTGGCATCAATGATGTCAATGATCGCAAAGATACATCAATGTCAATGTCTTTTTTTAAGAATCAACGCTGTCAATACTGTCCGTATTTTGATCTTTGGTCATAAAACCTAACATATCAATCGAAATGTTACAGATTTATGTTTAACTGAAGAAACCTTTATGCCCTACACATTCAGAAGTTCTTGTTAGACAGTTTCTAATCTTTAATGCCTAAACTTGGGAAAAACAATAAGCTCAATGACCAAGTAGGCGTTAATCGAAATTATTCGTTTGCTAAAATTTAATAAACAATCCAGCAATGAAGCAGCATACTTTCGCTTCGTGGCACTTTTCAAAAGTTCGTTTTTTAAAATCTAAGATACCTGACGGGGTACGTTGCTGAAATCTACATAAGATTCTCTAGTCAATCATGGTAAAATCCAATTTAACGCCCATAAGAAAACACAAACCTGATGATACTTCTGGAAAAGCGAGGCTGTGCTCTGGAACCTCGATAAGCTTACCGTATTTTTTTGTATCAAGCCTGTCTAAATCGTTTAGGTTTAGTGCTGAGCGAACAAATTGCTTCTAATGCAGTCTAGATTATATTTTTATTTTTTAAATTAAAACAAAAGTATTATAGAAACCAACAAAGAAGAGCTCTGTACCATTACTTTATATTGCAAGCTCCGAGCTACCGCACTAGGCACAGTGGTCTATGTTGCACAAAGATAAACATACGAATCCACCAAATAAAGTATTTCGGCACTTGCAACATCAGTTAATGAACAAAGAAAGAACGTGCAGAGAAATTTTATACAGCTTTAAAGGTTGCAACAACGGAATGTGAGCAAAAAAAAATAATCTTGAAGCAATAAGTTTTGATTACATGCAAAACCTGCAGTTACCGTTGATTCCTGAGCAAAATTTATTTTATCTCCTTGCAGAGTTAACACTGTCAGTTTTTTGTATTTATGACTTAAAATTTGAAAAGTCTTATTTTTATGTGAAGCTTGCTCTTTTCTAGGACACTTCTTTGGAAAATGACCTGCCAAGAGATATTACGCCTGTTTTCCGACAATTGTCTAGGGCGTAGTGAGAACCACTGTCTTGCTCGGTTTTGCAGCTTTTACAGCTACTGATCGTCTAAAACAATAGAGCAACTTTTTCTTATCCGCGGTCATTTCTGTTTCCATGTGATAGAGATTTTGCTATCATAAAATGAAATATAAGACAATGTGCACAAGTATACTGAAATAATAATATTCTCAAGTTTTAAGAACAAATTCATGAAATTTGCAACAATAAAAAAATTTAGATTATAAGTCCTGGTAACCTACCTATTATAAAAAAAGATTGTGTATTTGAAGAAACGCAAAATTGAGCAAAACAAGAAAGTCACTTTTTCAATTTCAAAGTTTCACCATTTTGTTTACGATTGTACTAAACCAAGAATCGAAAGATGTCGGAATATTATAAACTGAATATTAGAAACAGAATTTAAGTTGCTTATTTTTTGCTAAAACGCCATAAGTCATTTTTTCATCTAAAATATTCCAATGAACAAATTTTCTTAAAGTAAAAGATTTTATTTTAAATGAGTAGCCTTAAACCTTATTTTCGCTTAAAAAATCATAATTCACTAATAAGTTAATATAAAGCGTTTTTTCTATTTTTCAGAACTTGCCTAAACTGATATAGTGCAATTAAGCAACAACTGATTCATTTGTTTTTCCGTATAAGCTTTGTGGAATGTAAGTGCAGAGATATTATGTAAGTTACTATTGATAGTCGCGAAGACCAAATCAACTAGTTGACACATTACACTAAGGCAAAATACAATTTAAAAAGTAGTTCAAGAATTCAAAAAGAATTTTACATTCATTTTGATACTAGACATGAAGATAGATTGAGATATTCTGAGTATCATATAGTAATACAAACTAGATGAAAAATTTAACTTCCGAAAGATTTTTCAGTCTGCAAAGTATTGGAGACTGCGAAAAAAGTTCTATTGAGCTGAAAAATCATTTTTCGCAAGACAGATTAAACACGTTAAAATCAATTTTTTACTCGCTATTACACGCACCAATAACGAAGCAAACCAGACATAAATGACATTTCACTCAGTTAAGCATCAAAATCTAAATTGTCAGTTTGACTTGAATTCCAGCAATGGAATTCTCACAACGTCAATCATTACGTTGTATTTTATTCACAGCGTTAGAGATTTAGCAACTGATATAACGGACAGTTCTTTTATGAATAATCATTCCTTACACATTTAATTCAACTTTTTCCGATTCTGTTAGAAATTAATCCCGTTTCTTATCTCTTTTTAATTTTTTTCTTCTATTTTTGTCTGCATCCTTATCATGTTACAACCGCGTAAAAGCATGTAAATATGAACTCTTGTCGTTCTCATTCAATAAAATAATTTCCATTTTATGAATTAGAACACTTCGAAGGTATTTTTTGGGTGCGTTGACACCGCGTAGAAAAATAAATTACTAGCACGCACAAGTGTATAATAAAAGTGTATTAAAATAACTCAGACGAAATGGTGAAAGTAGGTGATGTGATGAGAGGCCTCGAGTTATTGACTTGAGACTTTCTTTAAAAGCTATACCGCTGTAAATGACTTATGAATAGCTTTAATTGTTGCATGTGATTACGTTATAAGTTGATTATTATGGCCATGTAATTCACATACACTTTATTTTTATAAATCCTCATTGTCCTTTTTATATATTTGTATTTGATTACCAACATAAATTCCTTTAGTGTCCCTTTTATTGAATTTTCAATTATAAGAAAGAAATAAAAAGAAAGCTGTATATATAGCATGAAAATGAAACTAAGATGTGCAAATTCGATATTTACACAAGTCATGCAAAAGGGATAAAATTAAAATTTTGATGTAGGTTAGTTTCCTTTTTTTAATAAGGAGACAAAATTGTAAATTTTCAAATTAGAATTCTTGCAAATAAACAAAAATCAAATTCCATTAAAAGTAAAATTTGTACGATTTATTAATGAAAGTAGAAACTTGGAGATTTCATTAATTAAACCTTTCTTTAAGCACATTCCTTATAAGTTATAAAACTTCTTTCGGGTTAGTTTTTCTCATGGTCGTCAAAATATGAATTCTACTTTTATTTAACTTTTGAAGAACTACCATCTAATATGTTCCTATTTATGTAAAATTTTGCTTTTCCATATTTTCGATTACTGTAAACACTTTATAGGCATAATTAAGCTTGACAACGTCTAAGCACGAAATAAGAGAATGTAAAAGAAGTTTTTTTTTTCAAAAAATTGCATTCCTTAGATTTAAAGCTATTAACCTAAATACCTATATTTTATCACTCATATTTCTACTTTTAGATTTTTAATACTGCACACTCTTTATAATTAAATTTACACTAAAGAAGTGTTTTGAAAGTGAACTTGCTAATAGTACTTTCATGCTTCTTTTAACTTAATTGTAGGATTATTTAAAATTACTTTATTGTTCACACTTTGTAATTTTTATGTTTTAGCGTAATAGAGAAAAGTTTTTTTCATTGTTTACTTCATCATAATCATCATTATTGTTATTATTATTAGAGCAAAGAATGCTTTTCTAAAAGGTGTTCAAGATAATTATTAGAAAAAAAAATAAAAGTACCAAACGGTTATTTTATCTTTATTTTAGGTAATAATGAAATGCATTTTTCTTAAAAAGAGTTCCATAACAGTATAACCGTTGAATGCAGTGATATAATAAACAATTGAATGCTTTGTGTCAGTTAAATAGAATCTCTCTTCTTATATCTCAAAGAAACTATTTGCATAATTAGTTAAATTTCCGGGCAAGAGAAGAGAAATTACACAAAAGGATCTTAGTAGTTCTTTGCCTTTTTCTAAAACACTAAGTGTACACCTGTACCAGAGATGTATACTAACGTTAGTTCATTCATAATCTGATGAATTGAGCTTTTATACGTCATTTTATTTAATTACCTACAGAATGGCTTTAGAAAATAACCTTTCGCACAGAGGTTAAACATTATCATAACCTAACTTATATAAATTATTCCAGCATAGCTATGGTACCATCACTGTTTACTGATTCACATTACTGACATAATTTTTTCTGTTTTCTTTTTTCCTCAAAAAATTGAAACAATACTATTCTGAATCGATTTTGAATAATATACTGCTGGATTTGCAAAGTTTGTATTGACATTGGTAGTTATTTTACATGAGTCCTTGAGCCCTTTTGATACCTTCTCTAACCATAAATCTTTAAGCCAGCTATTACTTACTAAATTGTTTCTTCTAGACTTTTTGAGTATTATTACCATCATATTGTTCTTTGATGACTCCTTACATTTCAACGCAAACACAAGCCTTGTCGTTCTAGTTTGATAAAAACTTTCTAGAAAATTGCGTCAGATGATGACTTGTCCCAAATATGTCTTTTGAATGCAAAAAGGGCGGACAAAAGGCATGCTGCAGTTTCACTACTCTTGGATTTATATCTTTCACACTTTCATTTCCTAGCGTAATGCTCTTCTGCTTCATTCTCGCTAATACAACAAAAAGCTAGAAACAAAGCTCCCATGAAGTCATGGGATAACCGTGGTGTCATCCCTCACCAGTAGTGCTTTCCTAAATTAATACTTTTTTTAGTATAGGACAGCTTTTTGAATCCCTCTGATTTATAGTTCAGCGGGAATAACCTTAAGAATGTTCACAGCCTTTTATGCTCTTACAATGTGATGCTGCTAAATCTAGTAATTTGCATTGTTTTATTGTGTGTAGTTACAGACTTTAACCTTTCTTTCTATCTATTCCTTTTTGACCAATTCAGGGTATCATGAGGCCATCTAGTTTGCCCGCGTTCTCCTTAAAAAACTTTTGTTCTTAGTATCTTGATACCTCCCAATCCCAAATAGTTTTACCTTTTCTTATGGTTTTTGTAAGTACCGTTCCCATCTTTACTTTAAGTCTCAGAACTAGTTTTCTAACCTCTCTTCCTTGATAACCTCTATTTTATTTTTAACCTAGACGTTTCATTGATCTTCTCTGCTTTAGTAACAACATTGTCTCTAGTATGTATTGAAGAATTATGCCAAAGTAAACGATCGCATATACTAACAACATTCCTTCGTACACTTTCTAGCTGACGCAAGCTTCTTCCACGTTCACTCCTATATCATATGTGCCTTACATGTTCTAGTTCAGTGTTTTTCAAATTACGTTCCGCTAGAGAAAGAGTAGTACTGCTTTGCAAACTGTCATATCGAAAGCAAAAAAGTGCAGAATCTACTAAAACAATGTATGACTTTGCCAAAGCTTAGATCTAGGATTGGCTAAACTTGACTCTTTCAATCATCAATCGTCAGTCTGTTGGTGTCGTTATTTCGACTTCTCAAGCCACTTTGACTTTTAGAACCAGACGAGCTTTTCCTGCCGAATTGATCCCCTTTTTCAGTCCACCAAGATTTTTTTATAGGTTAAACTTATCAAGCCTGTTAGATCTTTCTTATTAATACAAAAAAGCAAAAATACTAAACCTCAAGACTTTTACTAATTTTACTTCATATTATTTTTTATTTTTGAATATTTCGGAAATGCAACAAGTTTCCCTAATTACAAAAAATAAATAAGTACTCATTTTGAAGCTTAACAATGATGAAAAGATAAGAGCATATTTATAATTGTATAACAGTTCTTATTATAAATCTTAGATGTTTGCGTGCATAGAATGTAGCAGCGGTCCCCATTTAATTAATAATGGTATATTTAGTGGTAACATAGAGGTACCTATTCATACACAAAGTGACACAATTATTGATGGTTAACTCGCTTGTTTTAAGCACTCTTTAAATTGACACAATGATATATTATAGATGTCCAAATGGACTTTAGTTAATAATTCTCTAAACATAAGCGAGTCATAGGTAGATTAGAAGCCAGTTTTATATCGTTAAAACGCAGCGAAAGTAACTCTTATTGATTTTAATGGGAGTCGAAGAATAAACTGAGATAATTATTGAGGGGAGGCAGTGAGATTGTTGATTATTTTGAAAGCAGTAAGTAGATCAAGGGTTTTGAGTCTCGTCGTCATTGAAGTGAAGTTAAAAGTTTGATTTAGAATTTAAAGCGTAAGTGATGCTAAAGTTTATTTTGGATTTTTTTCTATTTGATTAATATGAAGATACCAAATAACGGAATCATATTCTAAGTGACTTATAACTAGAGACTTAAAGAAGATTATGTAAAAGTATTGAGTTATTTAAAATCCTTAGAATTGCGTAGTAATATAGAAGGTGTTGACAAGAGGAGGTCCAAGATGAGAACCCTGAGAAACTCCAGTACTCTGATGACTACTAGCTACCATAGCAGTTCGCTGTTTTGTTGTTTTTGAATAACATGATCAATTTTCTTTGCTAAGATCAGTCTACACTGTATCTACTCGCAATTGTATATCCATTGCTGCAAGCACATATTCAGAATAAGTCATTAGGATAGCGTTAGTTGCACGTTTTTTGGAGAATTGTGTTATTGAGGTATGATATAATTTTTTATTGC
>VTPC01001677.1:0-55159 GCA_011009095.1 Ignelater luminosus
AAAAAAAAAATTATAAAGGTAAAAATATAAAAGATAATTATAAACTTTCAATAAACATTGTGTTGTATCACACTATCTTGCTTTAAAATGTGGTAGAGAGAGAGATGATGTATTTATTAAAACATGTGATAGAAATATTGACATTGTTGTTGCAAGCTCAGAGAGAGCAGGACTGATAGGACTAGTAGCCCCATCTGTTAACAATTAGAGGCTGTCAACAACCCCATTCAAATAAAGGATGGTAATTTCATTATAACACACGATCATTAAAATTTAAGTTCCCAGTAGGCTGAGATTTTTTCGTAAGGCGTAGCCTAGATGCAATACATGCCAACACATAACATATAAACTGATAATTTTTGCCTTGTTTCTAATGCAAACTGTCAATTTGACAGATAATTTTCCGGAAAAAGCTAAGACATGATTTTTTCTTACATAGCCTCCTGGAAACTTAAATGTTAATGATCGCATGTTATTCTTGAATGCAAAACTGAACATGCCTCTATTTAATAGTTAATAATAAACTGCAACAATAGGTTATTATTTATGCAAAGGAACTGCCAACTATTGTTATATGTAGCCGCAAAAATAAAAGTTATTTAATTTTAAAATGTGTTCATAGACTTTATCCCACCCTGTATATCCACTACATACTTTCCAATTTTATCAACTTCATCAATGAGTACAAGTGGATTTTCAGTTCGTGTTTTTTTTAAACACTGGATTACTTTTCCTGGCATTGCTCCTACATATGTTCGCCTATGCCCTTTAATTTCTGCAACATCAGTCATACCACCTACTGAAAACCTAAAATACTCCCTATTTAAAGCTCTTGCAATTGATCGGGCTGTAAAACAGAAGATAGAAGTATTCAGCTGTTTAATATATCTTATAAGAAAAAGTTAGTTACATACCTATACTAGTTTTTCCAACACCAGGAGGTCCATGGAAGCAAAGAATTTTTCCTTGAGTAGATCCTTTTAACTGACTTACAGCTATAAATTCTAAAATACGTCTTTTGATATCTTCCATTCCGTAATGATCCTGATCTAAAATTTCACTAGCCTGTTGAATATTCAAATTCTCTTCACTCTGCACACCCCAAGGTAAAGAAGTTAGCCAGTCCAAATAATTTCTTGTGACACTAGAAAACAGAATTTATTACAGATGCTATGCATGCATTTCTCAATATTTTACTTACTTGAATTCTGAACTATGACTTTCAAGAAAGCTAAGTTTGTTTAACTCTTCATCAATTACACTAGATACAGCCTGTGGTAAAATTTTATCTTTAATTCTTTCTCGAAATTTTTCTCCTATAGCATCCTTATCCTCTTTTTCTAACCCTAATTCTTTTTTTATGACCTGAAAAAATGATTTTGTAATTTTGTCCACAACAAAAGTAGTAAATCTCACTTTTAACTGCTCTTGTAAAATATATTTTCTATGATGTTGTTTTACTTTCTCTTCAACTTCTCGGCCAATCTTTTGTTGTAATTTTGACAATTCATATTCTTTTTTGAGCAAGGAAAGAGATAACATTAATCTTTTAGGAATCTAAAATTTAATTTATCATGAATTGAATTTTTGCAATGAAATTCACTTACATCCATTTCTTCTAAAACCTCTTGTAACTCATGCCCTTCTGCAGCTGTAAGTGCAGCACCTAAATCACTTAGATAAACAGGATTATCAACCACTCTTTGACCCTGATGCATCATTTGTTGCAAACTATCTCTATATAATGGATTTAAACTAATAATATCTCTTATAGTTTTTATTACTTCTTGTGTAAGAGCTTTAACTTCCTCAGTTTGCCTAAATTTGTTATGTACTAGATTTTCAACTTCAACCATTAGAAGAGCTTCTTTTCCTTTTGCAGGTTCCTTTACAGCATCAGTCTTTATGTCTGTTTTTGGTTTTGATGTTTCTTTAGATTCAACTTCTGGTTTAGCAGTAGTACTGACAACGGGTTTCTTTAATCGATTATTACGTAATTTTCGTCGCCGTTTCTCTGCATCTGATTCCTCTACAAATATGTTTATGGAAGTTTTAAAAAGAGGAAAATTCAGTTTCATTTCTACAGCACAAAAAGCATACTGTAGAATTCCCAAAATTAATTGCACACTAGAACTGACAAAGTTTTACCTTTGGGCCCTTCTTCTTCAAGATCTAATATCTGACCAGTTATTTTGATTCGACGATGAGCCATTACAACCAATCTTAATCGATCCCCTAAGTCTTGCATTTCATGAATTTGTGCAAAAACTCCAACACCATAAACATCATTGACATTATTGACAACTTCAGCATCATTTTCTTCTTCTTTTTTTAAGAAAATTCCACAATACGGCTGATTAAGCTTGACCTTTCTCCTAATTAGTTCTATTAATACCGGATTTGTTAACTAAAGCATATTCATTTTTAAATTGTCCAAGTTTAAAGACAACATATACAACATACCTCTATCAACTTAATAAACCTAGGAAAAACAATATTTCTACTAACTGCTATTACAGGCACATGTGGCCAAACTTCTGGAACTACTACCGTTGCGGGTAATTGTGTATGAGTATTATAACTATCCTCTTCAGATGATGCAGCAGGTTGATCATCTCCACTACCATCAGAACTTTTTGTAGCAAAATATCTGTATTCGCCAACGTTGCTTTTTTGATAACTTAGTTTTAAAACTGGTCTGGTAAATCTCTGATTACAAAAAATTGTGCCATTTAATTTTTCAGAGTGTACTTTAGAAGGAACATGAAAATTTCTAGAATGTGAGGTTAAGCAAGAAGCCGTTGTAGCTTGATTATATAAACTAAATCGAAAAGATGACCGATAAGGACGTACTAAAGAACGGTAACTAATTAAGATACTTGAAAAGTACATTCTCTTTTCTTGCGACGAATATTCTACGAGCTTAAAAAGATAACACTATAAAAACTCAAAAACCTTAAAAACTTCGTTGAACATCATGAATTTGACATTATTCATTCATTTACTGACTAGTGGTAATGATTCTTGTACCGCTACCGGTTACCTGTCATAATCTCAATTACCTGTAATATTTTAATAATTTAAAGCTCAGAATGTAAATCCTGTTAACCTTCTGCTAACAGAACCGCAATCAGGAGTTCAGGATAGTAAACGTATAATACTTATTTTCGGTACAAGTCCGCTGCCACGATTAAGGGTGGGATGCCCTGGAAAGAAAAGTACCTGTAGTGAAGGACAGAATCTTGTGCATTAGCTTGTGCAGAAGCCTAGTGATGAATAGTAGAACTTTTGTGTTAACAGAGTTGCAAAATTATCTGCGTTTTAGGGTGTGGGCCATTAAACGATAAACAAATGCTTCAGCATTAAAAGGACTAGTAGAAATATTATAGTAGTGTTTCTGTATAAACCGTAAAATTACTCGGTTTCATAACTTCATTTAAATTCCTTGATTTGTTATAAACCTTTTAGATTGTTCTAGAAATATATTTTATTTGCTTAAAGATATTTGCAGAAATTTCAATATTTTATTTTATATATTCTCACTGCTTATAGCGGTTTAATTTAACAATAACAATAAGCTTTATTAACTAAATTATAACAAACTTTATTTAATTTATTGTTTTATTTATAATATATTATATAATATAATATATTTATTTTATATTCCCCCAATATCAGATTCTCTGAAATTTTAGAAACAATTACAGGAATAGTTCGACGCATTCGTGATCTGCATTCGCCTTTCCTGAAAGGATCACGTGAACACAAATACTTCATATACATGTATTTGTAAAACTATATAAGTAGGAAGTTTGCAGGAGAATCGAAATTATTATATTAATCATAATTTCATTAAATCAATGACTAATTAGAGCTGGTTTTATATCAAGAATAACTCAAAATCTAACATTTTACGAACATACTACATCCTATTGAGTATTATGCTATTATAAAGACGTTATTGAGCCCTAATTGTCACCTTAGACAACTATATCTGTAAACAAACTAACTAAGCATTACTATACAATAGGAAATAGATAATCCGATCGCTACCTGGTATTTTACTGTACCTACCCTGTGGTAAATATTTTCGTCAGGTACGTTTCAAAAAGAATAACATCTGTTTTTGGAAGCCACCTTTTAGGATTGTGTTTACTCATTTTACTGGCAAGGTTAATATTATGTTTTTCGTATAACATAAAATTTAAATTATTATGAAATCAGCTGCTGATTTCAAACGAAAGTGAATTACATGGTGAAATCCCATAAGATGATTTTTAATGTTTAATTTTAAAAGATATATTGATTTTTAACTGGTAAAAAGTCTTTCGACTATAAAGGTAGTATGTAAATGATCTAATTAAAATTAAAGCAGACGTACGGTCCACTACAAATTCAAATAAGACGTGATAGAAGTAAGTTGAGGTTATGTTGTTTATGAATGAGCACGTTGCTTTTTTTAAATTAATTTAATAATAGCAAATTTCGTGGATGATGGGGAAGACAGGAAGTCAAATAAAACACAGATTAAGATTTCAATAGAACATTGTATTTAAATAGCAAATTTTTTAATATGAAGGCCGAATTAACTTTTCAGATACTGGTTCAAAAATCAGTTCGAAGGAAGAACTTGCTCTTGATAATATAAAAAATATAAAATATACTAACACCGCCCTTTGATGCTCATTGTTGCTTAGCTGACGAGCTTCGTTCGAAATTGGTTTTCTGCGTACATTCATAGTATTCCTTAATGATGTACTTTTCATGTTTTCCGATTACACATATTAACGTTAGGTGATTATTTCATTTTAGTTGATTAATAAGTAATAATGTATTTTGTATCAAGCGTGTTAAGGTATCCTTATAATTGTTTTTATCTATGAATCAAATGATTTTTTCATCTTTATGGCATTAATATAATAAACAAATATTTGTATTTGCTCTAGTAAACGAACAATAAATAAAATTACTGTCCCTATACAGTACCTATACAAAAACATACGGAAACCAACGCCGACCGCTGTATTGTATATTCAGTTAACCTTTTTGGTGAAGGATTAGCAAACATGTAATTTATTGCACTTTGAGCAGTCGAAGTCAATAGGTATCCCTTTTAGGTACTTCCAAGAATTTCTAGGTACCTGCTTAACCACCACCGCTACTACAGTATTAACTATTTTAGAAAATATTTGTTACTCTATTAATTATCGTCTTTTCTTAAAAATAATGCTATTAAACTGCTATAAAACGTATGTATTATACTGTCTATCTAACTATATCACAAGTCAAGAAATACCAAAAATAGTATTTTTGTTCGAACATAATCTACAAAATCGGAATTCTTTATGCCCGAAAAGATCTTTCAATAAAGTACCGTAACTTGGATATAATTATCTGAAAACTTTAAAATTTCTATTTCCTGAAGCTAAAACATATTTTTAAAACGCTTCTCTTGAAAACTTGCAATTTTGACTTGTGACGTTCTTCCAGGTAAGCGATGTGGTACAGCGCTGTCTACTAAATACTGGCTAAACTAATCGAGGTCTAAAAGCAGACAGTGTACTAGTGTGTGTGGTTTATAACATTACTATTTGAAGACAGTTGTTTATAAATAACAAATTTACAATTTACTGGAAATTATCAAATACACTACTTAAATCTCGTAGTTCAAATGTTTCAGGGGTTCTGGTGTATTTATGGCTTGTTATAAAACCGTTATTTTTTGTATTTCTTGTTCAGATTCTATTTATTTGCGTTTTTATACAGTGCCGACACAACCCAAACTATTTAATTATTTTAACATATTAATACTAAATTATGCTTACTAAAATTAGTTTTACGACAAACCTTTATAATATAACATCAAGTTACAACTTTCTTTTTCCATAAAAAACCTAAGGTTTTCGTAATTTCAAGTAAATAAGACTTACTATAAGCCCATATCTAAAGGCAGGGCGATATCCCCACCTTAAATGGCTGGCACACCACATTTCAGGTGTGAGAGATTTATATTTTGCGAGTGTGAGACCGAAATTCGAAGCACTCGGCTTGCCGCTCGTGCTGCAAGAAAAAGTCAAACGCTTGAAAAGTGACAACGTACGTATACCAAACAAAGTTTTTTATAATCGTTTATACAAAATGAGAAAACATTACTTTACTGTGAATTCTGAAGGCCCATTTGCAACCAATTCGCTAACGGTACACTTCAACCGCGAAGTCTGAATTTCGTATTAAGTATATGGCACCACTGGTAGATGTTTACATTAAGAATTTGCTGTCGACTTGGCTAAACTGCTAAACTTTGACTTCGGTGGTGAAGCATGCAAACTGCAAATCTCCACTTCAAGTTTCAAATAAATTCAGCTTTGACACATGCGCAGTTTGCTTTTTTAAAACTTAAGGCCTGTTTTTGATTGTAATTCTGTTATAACCCAAAAAATCGTAAAATAAAAACAAAAATATTTAGTTATTACAACTCCAGATAAATGTAAAATTAATTTTTGTTTGAAATGTTGGTTTTAAATGCTTTATTTTGTAGGTTATACCACAGTTTATACCTTACAAAATCAGTTGGATCACTTCCCCTACATTTTACCTTCCTCTTCAAGAAACTCGCGGTCTAAGCACAGACCACTATTTTCGCTATTTTCTGTCCAGAACTAGAGGGGTAAAAACATGCAAAACACGTGCACATAACCTAACATTAACCTTCAAAGAAATAATCTCATAAAAGCTTGTAGTCCAGGAAGTAGAGACGTATTTGCTTGCAAAAGGTTATGTAGTTCTAATTTTTGGATATGTTGTGTATCGGTGCCCTAATGAAAAACCCAAGTTTTCGACCTCGTCGCCACCGTGCGGACGCCGTGAGGCCCCAAAAATCATCAAGATTCCGGACTTTTTTCAGTTTTTCGATAATATCTTTTTACCAAAGCATTAAAGAGGAACAAGTTTTGATTAAAAGTTGTAGAGCATTACATTTGCTACAACTTTTGTATGAAAAAGGTTTTGGTAGAACGATTAGATAGATAGTTACGCTTCATCAAAGTTACCAATTTTTCGTAAAAATGATACTTTTTTGAGATTTTTGATTTTTTTATAAACAGTTTTATTACTATTTAATTTATTATTATTATTAATAATAATAATATAATGTTAATTTCACATAAATGAATTTATATAAATCAAAATATTAATCATGAAACCTGGTGGGCAATTGAAATAGCAACATTAAAATGGAAAGATGAAGGAGCCGATTACCAATTTTTATAATTATAATAGTAGGAGATATTATGATAATGCAAATACTATAGTAATAAGAAAAGTTATAACTTTCTACGTTTAGCTACGATTTCTGGCTTCGAAGCTTAAGCCAATTCTTCAACTTTTTCCATTAGCAGCTCAGTTGGATTGTCTTCTTCATTTTCATCAGTTATGATGTCCGCTTTATTTTCACAAGTTTGCCCAGAGCAGTGTTTACAAATGATAGAGCACCTGAGTCTGGTCTTTCTACAGCTGTAGGCCTTAGTGCAACCTTTTTTGCAGTGACAGAAAATGAAAGGATTGACTTTTTCATTTCGTTGATCCATGTCTGGACTTGGTAATACGTGCAGAAGACATGGTACATAGCAGCATCCTATGTAGGCGGCAGCTTGGCAAGATTGAACTTGCTGCCAGTAGCAGATTTGGAGAAGAGGTGATAGCGCACAGTATTTAATGTTGTTGCCTTGTCAGCACCATGATGATGAAGAAGTATACGTTTTATGTGAAATTAACATTATATTATTATTAATAATAATAATAAATTAAATAGTAATAAAACTGTTTTAAAAAAATCAAAAATCCCAAAAAAGTAGCATTTTTACAAAAAACTGGTAACTTTGATGAAGCGTAACTATCTATCTAATCGTTCTATCAAAACCTTTTTCATACAAAAGATGTAGCAAATGTAATGCTCTACAACTTTTAATAAAAAGTTGGTCCTCTGTAATGCTTTGGTAAAAAGAATTTTAATGGTTATTGGGGCCCCACGGCGACCGCACACGCGCCAACAGGTCAAAAACTTGGGTTTTTCATTAAGGTACTGTTATACACAACATATCCAAAAATTAGAACTACATAACCTTTTGCAAGCAACGGCCCCTTTTCCAGCTTCTATTCCCTGGACTATTGTATTATTTGAGTGAAATCAACTTGCATATTCTGTAAGTGAATTAGTGAAATTGTTGTGTTGGTAAGTTACATTAGTTGTGAAATTTGAATATCAATTGCATATATAACCTCCCCTACAAGCATTCGGTCTACAGTTTAGTGTGCGCAGATCGAAAACCAGGAACACAAAAGATCAAAATAACCGCTCTGAGTGATCCAACTGATTCTGTAAGGTATAAACTGTGGTTATACTATAATTATGGATGCTAGTTACCTTATTAGGTAATTTAGCTTGTGTGTTGGTGTTAAAAAGAATACCAGATTGGTAATTGGCAACTAACGCAAAGCAAGAAGATACTAGGTACATCCAATTCTACATAAACATAATAACATCAAAAGATTATGTCAGTAATAATGAAAGCTAGCGAATTAAAACTCTATTTGTAATAATATTCTAAGGAATTGCACAGAAATTCATTCTTGAAGTTGTAATTGTAAATAACGAAAATTGATGCATCGGCACAATTCAGAATTGGACTCTAAAGTACGCCGCTTTCGAAGTGGTTGTAAATGGGCCTTAAGTTAACTTTGACACATATCGATACTTACTTACACTTAAACAACCGCAGATAGACCCAAAGACCATTAAATAAAAACGAAAGAAAATTAAATTTTGCATCTGATTATACAAAGATTTTCATATCGTTCTATTCAAAAATATCAAGTTATCCATGATTGAAGATCTTCATTTTCAATGATCCATAATGGGACCATAGTAATCTTTAACAAAGTTATTTGTAACACAATTGATGTAGCAGCCCATATTGAACACGATGATCAAACTGTTTCTTCCTATCCTGTTTAGTAGCAGATATTTCAAAATTTTCAAAACAATGTAAAACTAAATCTTTTCAAAAAATATTAAATATCTCGAAAACGGCGCAATTTAGACCCAACATGTGGTTAATAAAAATGAATCTAAATGTAATAGAAAATCCAAGAATGAAGTAATATACAGGGTGTTGAAAAAATAAAGTAAGATACTGCCACAAACAAGTCGAACACCCTGTATAATTCAAAATATTTTTAGGTTATGCATCCAAAGATTGTGAAATTTAAGTTTTTCTTTTATGCACTCGCTCTCTGCTCTCAATTTGTTTCCATCTCCTAACATAAAGCTATCATCTTACTAGAGCGGAATCTTGGACCACCCTGTATAGTCCAGTCAAAATAAACATTGAATATCGCCAAAATTCCGATGGAGATAAAACTTGGTGCAGACCTTCGAAATATAATTTCGAATGAAATATCAAAAGTCCTCATCGATCCAGCCGTTGCAAAAGATTTTATTCAAGGTCAAAGGTCATAAAAAAGGGTTTTTTGCAAATATTTCCTCAACGGTTAGTTTTATTGTAACAATAGTACTAATCAAATTTGTAGATCATACGATTTTCTACAAAAAGGTCCGTATACTTTTTTTCCTACGAATGATCATTCGTAAGATATCACGATTTCAAAGATTGTGAAATTTAAGTTTTTCTTTTATGCACTCTTTTCCGCATCACCTTTGAGGTAGCATGCTTGGCACATTTTTTTGTGGTATCCCCAGTAGGTATAGTCCACGATATAATTTTAAAGAAAAACAGATTTCTATTGTTAAAAAAATATTGTTGTAATTGTTATAAAAAATGGTTGTGTAGATTTCTAAATATGATGTTATCATTAATTATCTTCGAAGTCGATTTCTGTATTTATATTTTCTTCTGTTATTTCTTCATCATCCTCTTCTAGTTGCTGGATTTCTGTTGTTTGTTCTAAGTAATAGCATGGATCTGAGAGCTCTTCATTAATATCATAAGCATCTTCATCTGATGTATTTGATGTAACACTGGAGCACGAGTGGCCTTTGCAATTGGTACATACTGTTGAACAAAATAAACCAACTTTTTTGCATTCACAATTATAATTGCAGTCCTTTTTGCAATTACAAAAAATTGTATTCAGCAGTATTTCTGGACCAAGTGGTAGTAAAGTATGAACTGGCTCAAAAACCATTTGCACTCAATACCTATCCCCAGTTTTCAAGGTCCAGATTATTATCTAGCCATACTTGTACTTGATAGTAAGTTCAATATTATATAAATGTCAATGAACAGCACTAGATGTTGAAGGAAGACATGATAACTGTACAACTTTATTATTTCATGTACTCTTCACAAAACTGAAATATCTATATCTATCTATAGAGTCAATGTTTTTCAACGCTCTGTACACAGCAAGAAGGAAATGAATCCCATTAACTGAGAATGATGTCTGGAAAAAAGTCAATTTTTGTAAAAACTTCAGAACAAGCTGTTAAATCATTGTTTTTCAAATAATTTAAATACTTTTGTTTTATCTCAATTGAAAAGCACTGACGCAGTATCACAACCAGCATGTACATTTTGAATATGAGCTTAAACTCTGTGATGAATACATTTTTGTTGTTTGACCTTTTACTGGTTTTAAAAAGTAAATTATTCTATCAATTGGGGTTTGCAAAGTTTATATTACTAACAAATCGACATCTGCACTAACAACAATGGTTGTATTTGTTTCGGACTATCTATCAGCTTGTTTCATCGAAACATTGAAAGCTGTTAATTTTTCAATAACATTAAAATAAATCGATTCTTGTTATTACCATTAGCAAGGAATTGCTGTTGCTTTGTTGGAAGAGTAATAAATCAGTCAAAAAGAACATCAGCAGATGAAGAAGTCTTCGTAGCCCTATGAAGTTGCTCTGTAGTTTTGATGGTTTCTTTATAATCACTGTAACCATCGAATACTATCACAATATAGCCAAGCACTCTACCTCGAAGGTGGTGTGGAAAAGATAGTGCATATAATACAAAAAACATAAATTTCACAATTTTTGAAGTCATGATATCTCACGAATCATCATTCGTAGAAAAATAAGTATAACGACCTTTTTTGTAGAAAATCACATGCTTTACAAATTTGATTAGTACTATTTTTACAATAAAACTTACTGTTTAAGAGATATTTGCAAAAAAACAGGTGTTTTAACAGCTCTGTACAATAAATATTTCCCTGCTACAATCTTTATTATAAAGTACTTAAAAGTATAATTGTTTACAGTTACATCTGTGTAACATAATGCACTAATGTAAAAATACTTTGGATTAAATAAAGAAAAACTGATCACAACTGTTTAAATTAGTTCATGATTGTAATGAAACAAATTGTTGGAATACTTCTAATATATGAGGATCTAGATCTTGTGTGAAAAGTAATGTTTCCAGTGTTGAACTGTACTTCTGAACCTGTTCATGATGCTGTAATCAAAAATATGTATTATGAAATGTGTAATCTTTATATATTAAAATTTCCACTACGTTACCTCTAAAAATACTTGTTGCAATCTTCCAATAGTCCACTTATACCAGTGTGTATTATAATCTCTTCCATCAGTATCACATCTAACTAAATGTTCTGATAAGATCATAATAAATCGTTGAAAAACAATTAAAAATAGATTCTTCTGATCAGCTTGTGCTGCTTCCAATCTTTCTTCCATTCGTTCTACCATTTCCTCTGTTGGCTTTTCTGCATTCTCAGTTTTCTTCTTTGCTGAATCCTCTTCATCTTCAGACTCACTGGTACTTGATTCAGCTCTAGCAAGCTTTTCTCTAGCTTCATTTAATTCACCACTTAATTTAATGACATGTTTATTCATTTTCTTAATAGTTAAATGTAACATCTCCCATAAGTACATTTTTGTAAATTCACCAACCATTTCTTTAGAAAAGATCCAATTAGCTACAGCAGAGCATTCTACAATTTGAGTTTTTAACATTTTATCTACTAGTACTATCATCATTTGTTGATGATGATGCCATAACTCAAACATGTTTCTTAAAACGCATATTTGGGCCTCTTCTGATTCAGCAAGTATCTGTAAAAAAAAAGAACTATGGATATTAGGGTGGTCTTTATTTTTTTATTTTCAATTCTGTTGGGTCTCACCACATAAAGTGGTTCTGTTTCATGAAAAAGAAATTAGGAATTATTTTGTAGAATTTTTGAAAAGCTTTTAGAGAGCTCCAAAACTCCAAAGAAAGTGAGAAATCTTGTAATGTATCAAAACTAATAGTAAAATATAAATAATAATTGTTAACCCAATTTTTCTACTAAAATGCATAAAAATTCCTGCATATTATATATCCTTCTTCAAAATTATATGGTAGTAACTATCCATGAATAAACTAATAGCGATTGGTGTAAAAATTATTTTTTGGCACCTTACAGCTTATTGGCAAAATTTGAAAAACTTTCAAATTTTTTTTTTATTTTAGAATCGTATTCTACATCAAAAGATAAGAGATATGTATACTTTTAGTTTTTTGATATCACCTTGGGAACGCGGTCAAAATGGCGGCCAAGTTTGAAAATTTTTTAAAACTGTTGCTCAAATTCAATAACAAAACAAAGTTCGTTGTGATTATGCTTTGCATTACGATGTTTATTCTTTGCAAATCATAAAATGATATAATGAGTCAGTCAAAAATTTATGTCCTCAGTTGGCCATGAAGGAGAAAAGCAGACATGTATGTCTGAAGAGAAAAGTATCAAGAGTGTTTGTACGACAGGTTAAATTTGCTGTCACTTTTAAAACTCAAGAAATTTGTTTTTTTTTGATAAACATGGTTTTTACTTAAGAACAGATCAGTTTTATAGTCAAAAGCTTCTTTAGTATTGGTAGTACAATTAATGATAACTGGAAATATTCTATTCTGAATACTTTTTCTAGATTTCAAAATAAATTTCCAAATTTAATAGTTTAAAATAATGAGATCTTATTTTAACTGCAGAAAATGTTCCTTTAAGTAACTGCATCAAATGACAGGTTAAGACACTTACCCTGTCATTTCTGTACAAATGAATATGTATTTCAACTTTCTATGAGGTTTAATTCTGATGGTAAAGCAACCACTACATAATTTGACCTTGACTATGTCAAAGTTGATTTTTTTATTGTAACTGTTTTTGTCCTTAGAATTAGCGGTAAAATAATGCAATGTAGAGCTTTATCTGTTAAATGCTTACACTCAGAACAAAGCACATGAGTAAATCTGTCAAATAAAAAGCCATAAGTAGCAGTATTTATGTTTGTTAGGATTTAAATAAACAGTATCTTTGTCTAAAAATTAAAATGTTACTACCATTCTTGTTCATAAAGATTCACCTTTTTCATTTATTTACTTACCTTAAACACATAATGAAATTTAGAGATAGCAGCAAAGCTATGAGAAAAGCTTTTTGAACCCAAATTCAGAAGTGTTTGGACAAATACATCTATTTTAAGAGGATTGAATCGACTGTCCGCTTCTTCTTCAGAACGTGGATTTGGGAGATCTTTTAATACACCTAAAACTTCTTCTGGTGTACACTTTTGTCGTATTGATACCACCAATTGATGAGCAGCCATTGTTCCAGGAAGAGATGCTATAACAATTAAACTGGAATTAATAATTGCAAATCAATAATATAGCAGTGAAAAATGTTTTTCAAAAAACATCTTAATGTTATATTCCGATGCAGTTTAACTAAAGCAATTTCAGTACGCTAATATACAGGGTGATTCTGAAATAAAGGGTATCCTTTTAATAGGTGATAAGTGAGGCTAAAAGAAGACAAAAAATGAAGAAACAAAGTGGCTCTGTGAAAGTTGAAAATTTTCACAATTTTCCGAAATATTAAATACTGAAGCCGCCTCTGGTTAGAAAAAGGAAAGTGTTCTTTGTATTCTCGCCTTCGGAGTAAAAAGTGAAAGTTAAGGAGATTTACGGTTGTTGTAAAACCATTGTAGTGCAAGAATGGAAATTTGCCAGACATGCCTATTTTCTTTGAACTAACGCAGGTGTAGTAGCACAATGAACAATAAATGCCATCATAAGCTACCCCCTGGACATTTTCAACTTTCCCTTCTTAAATCTGAAGTTGAGGAGATCAAAGAAATTGTGATATGTTTAACAGGCAGGGTTGTTGAAATGTATTAAGACAGTAAAAAGATAATAGCATAATTTATGTCACGAGCAATTAGACTCCAGTCTCGCAAGCAACATTTTAATCCCTTATTATTTAGTCATTTGAATAGAAAACATTATGGAAGATACTACTAATTATCGCTTCTGTATTTAACTCAATTCCATAAAATCAATCAATTTTTATTTATGTAGCATAATGCTTATTGAAATTTTTGGTTCTTCGGAATTTTACAGAAAAAAGTCACTAACAGTAAAATCTTAATATTTTTCCGTTTACAGATCAAAAATTAAATGTTATAAACGTGTCCATAGGTTATTTATGGCATTGTAGAAACCAGAAAAACTATTATAAGCGTTTAAAGTGCGAGAAAGGTTTGGTGTGTTTACCATGCTTTCGGCGAAATAGCGGTTCCTTTTAACATAAGCTATCGCCTTCTTTTATCTCGAGTAAGTGGTAAATAGTAAGTCTGTCAACTAAGCAAGTACAGCAACTTTATTTTACCCCCCATCATGTTTAATTCTTAATCCAAAAAAGCGAGAATTATAAAAAGGAGATTAAATTAAATATTTGGTACCTGCTTCTTTCAAAGGCACTGGCTTTACCCCAACAACTAGGTACTTCCAATTTCTTTTTCTAAAAACATATTTCAATAATAAAATGAAGGTCGCTGACCGCTGCCTATTTAACGCGAAAATATAGCTTCTTTTGTTAATGTCAGAAATGCGAATCTCGTTCAAAAGCGCACGAAAAAGGGCCATAATTCATAATTCATTCTTCTTTCGTTTTCTTGTAAAGACTAAACAGAGTATCGCGACGTTTACGCATTCATGTTATCACCTTATTACTCGAAAGACGGGCAACTTACCAAAATATTACAACAAATGTTGAAAATGACCACCGTCGACCTGAAGACAAGCCTCTATGCGTCGGTGAAAACGCACACGAGTAAATATTCCAGCTGTATTGCGAATTTCTGCGGCTGCTGCTAAAATGCGTTGTTGAAGGTCTTCCGCGTTTTCGACTTCCGTGCGATATACAACAGACTTCATGTGACCCCACAAGAAGTAGTCCAGAGGATTTATGTCAGGGCTACGAGCAGGCCAGCGTACGGGACCATTGCGACCAATCCACCGATGGGGAAACATTTCGTTCAAATAGCCCTGCACACGTACGCTAGTATGCGGAGGGGCTCCATCGTGCATGTCATAAATATGCCTACGAGTTTCTAGAGGTGTATAATCCAACATATCTGGCAACCTGTTTTCTAGAAATTCCAGATATGTGTCTCCGTTTAACCGCTGTGGTAAAATAAATGGTCCAAACAATGTGTCTCCTAAAATGCCACACCACACATTAATAGAAAACCGCCATTGAAATTTATTTTCCCTAATCAGGTGAGGATTAGCGTCATTCCAATAATGTACGTTATGAAAATTTAAGATACCGTCTCGCGTAAAACAACACTCATCCGTAAACAGTACTTTCTCTACAAATTCCTGTTGTTGCATTGTTTTTTGTTGAAACCACTCACAAAATGTTCGTCTCGGTGCAAAGTCATTTTCAGTTAAATGCTGAACCCGTCGTACGTGATAGGGATGTAATAAGTACGACTTTAATATCCGATGCGCTGTTGCTTGGGAAACGTTCACGTCGCGTGCGATACCGCGGGTACTTATTGTAGGATCTTCATTAATCATATCTAATACATCTTCTTCCGCTTGAAGAAAGTGTGGTGCTCGTTCTTGTCCACGGCCTTCATATGTTACGACGGTGCTACCTGTATCACGAAGTCGTTGTATCGTTTGCAGTATTGTATTCCGCGAAGGCTGTCTTCGTTGTGGAAAACGATCGGCGTACAGTCGTTTCGCTTCTACATTATAATGACATTCTCCATACATTAAAGTTATGTCTGCCAACTCTTGAGTGGAAAACATCTCGCTCACTTTAAATTTTTTCACACCTTACATATGTAAATAGCTACCTGGCAATGACAAGGAGGGTCAGTCAACCCCTATCGATTTTTACTTAAGTAAAAGTATGAGAGCAGGACCGGCTTGGCTTAGCGATTAAATTTCAAAAGTCTTTTTCTCGGAAACTATGCAATTTTTATCTACCTTTTTTTTATTGCAAATGTATGTACTATCACACCGCTATCCACCTTTAAGAGGATACCCTTTATTTCAGAATCACCCTGTATAGTATATGGTAAAGGCAAAAAGAAATATTTTCCTTAAAAATACCATGATGGAAGTCTAATATAATTTTGCTCAAGAATACTATTATCAATCATTTTAAAGTTACTAATAACTGGTCAATAGATTTATATTTGTGAAAAAATATTTAGTAAGTATCAAGTTTCAATAAAAATAATAAATGCGCAAGCAACCAAAGAAGCATCAAAAACATTTTAATGTTGTTTATGTGTTCAATTATTATTATTGTTACTGTTATAACTTGACATCATATAAGATACTTTGCACAAGTCTGAATAAAAGAATATGTCTGATTTAGTGTGTTAATAATTAAAAATGCAAATCTATTTCTTTTCAGTAGAACTTTTGCAGCACATGCAGAAGAAGAGCTACACTTGTGTGTGTGCCAATGCTATCATTTGGACAAAGCAATTGTAAAATTTAATATCCCAGATAAAATTGATTTCAACTCTCCAAACTGTGAAACTACTGTTAGTTAAACTACAGAGTACTATACCACTGGACATAAGTAATTCACTGATAGACTTTATGGCTGAATATAAGAAAGAATCTATAATACCAACATAGGTAATATGTCTGGAAATACATTGTCCTCAAGATACAAGATATTAAACATTAACATTTCTTATTTTTTTGGTATCTCAGAAACAATAGAAGATATTGGGATGATATTTTTTGCATTCTTGCTGTAACTAGTTAATTAAAGTAATTTATCATTTGGCTTAACAATAAAAGTTGTTGTAGTACTGTAGTATTTTTCTTGTGAAACATCATTTTTTAGAAAGATTGAAGTCTGAAAATCTTGTAAACCCAATATTTAGTGTCAGTCCTACCATTCAAGTGAGAAAAGCCAATTCACAAGTTTCATTTTTTTAGTTTTTTTTTTCGTGTGTTACAATGTACCATTTGGCCATTAATCTTTTTGGTATAATTATTTAAAAGATACATATATTGGATAAAATTGAAGGAACTTAATTCTTAATAATTAAATTTAAACAAAACAAAACGACTGCCGTTCGCTTCCGAGTGCACTCCCAATTCCTAGCGCTGTTCTTTCAAGGCCTGTAGTAGAGTCGGCATTGCATTTATTCATGTATAAAGTAATATTAATTATCTTACTAAGCAATAATCATTTTTGGTATTCTTTGAATATTAAAGTAATTTTGTTGTTGTGCCAATGTCTGTTATTTTTCCTTAAAATAAAGAATAATTCATGACAACAGATTTTTATTTGCTGACCTATTTGTAAATTGGAAGTGCTGGGTTTCTACTTTATAAAGTAATAATCACAAGTTCATGTCATTAAGTAAAGGTGATTCGCCAGTGATGTTGCGGCTGGTAGAATTTGAGATGCCACCCCTTACATGTACATCTCCATAGGCCACTTCAACTTGTTTTGATTTTAAGAACATCATGAAATAAAGATACCTTGGTTTTGTATTTTGACAAAACAACTTTTTTCGGCAAAAAACACTTTATTTCGCAACATAATCTCCTTTAAGCTCTACACATCTCGTCCAATGATACTCCAGTTTTTCGATGCCCTCCAAAAAATATGATTTCTGTAAGCCCTCAAAATAGACCTCTGTTTCAGAGATGATCTCATTAGACCCAAATCTCTTACCACCGAGCCATTTCTTCAAGTTTGGGAATAAATAATAATTGGATGAGGCCAAATCAGGAGAATATGGCGGATGAGGAACAATTCGCAGCGCAATTCATGAAATCTCACCATTGTGACGGTCGATTTGTGCGTTGTCCTGAGAAAGAGTACTTTTTTCTTCGACAAATGCGATCGTTTTCGCTTCAAATCGGGGTCGAATCGGTCCAACAGCTCTACAGAATATATTCCCGTGATCGTTTTGCCCTTTCCGAAGTAATCGATGTAAATTATACCGTTCGCATCCCAAAAAACTGTGGTCACGATCTTGTTTGCCGACAAACACACCTTGGTTTTCTTCGGCTTCGATTCGACAAGAGCTTAACACCGTTTCGACTGTTCCTTGGTCTCTGGTGTATTGTAATGAATTCATCTTTTGTCCACGGTTACAAAACGTCGTAAAAAGTCCTTATCGTGGTTGAACATGGCCAAACACTCCTTCGGAATGGTCAGACGATCGCGTTGGTTGTCGGCAGAGAGCAAATGCAACACCCATCTGGCAGAGCTTCCGCATTCTCAAATATTCATGCAAAATGTTGAGTACCCCTTCGGTTGAGATGCTCACAGCCTCAGCTATCTCGTGCTTAGTCACTCGTCAATCGTCGACCATTTCTGGTGTGGTGACCTCATTTGGACGTCCTGGACGCTCATCATCAAAAATGCTAGTACGACCGCGTTTAAATTCAGCTGTCTAATATTTTATTGTTGATAGCGAAGACGCAAAGTCCCCGTAAACATTGGTCGGTCAGTTCGGTGTTGATCTCATCGTTCGTTTTCTTTTTCAAAAACAAGTATCTTATCACTGCACGATATTCAATTTTATTCATTTTTGTAAAAATGCAGACGTTCGCTTTCAATCGAGGTAAAATTTTGCCCGATTTTTTAATATTAAACTTCTATTCAACTTCAATGAACTGTATATTAATTGTTGTTAACGGGTTTGTAGGTCTTTATTTAATAAAACGAAGTTAGTTCCAAGCTTTCGTATAATATTTATACTTCTTCAGGGAGATCTACAGTAATTATAAACTAATATATTGTTAAAATTAAGAATATTATTTATACTTACAATTGTAAAAAAAAAGAAAGAAAAGATTCTTTTATAATAAATAATTCGTAATAAACTCTATATAATATTATAACTTCTAAAATGTGAAGAAAAATTATGTTTTTTAGAAAATTTTTTGTTTGTAAATAGTAACAAAATAGTTGAAAATATTTTTACATAAATCAGTTATTCTAATTATGTATTGAAATTTTGTTTTATTTTTTTGACAATAACTTAAACCAAAATATAATTTTCTTTTCTTTGCATAAAAGATATAACACCAAAAGTTATATCCATTTTCAAAAATCATAGCATAAAAATTGCTAAAAGAAACATAAAAACTATTAATTCACTTTATACAAAACTAAAAGACAAGATTCCATTACAAAAAAGATATAACGTTGTTTATAAAATTCCTTGTAAATCCTGTTGTATACAATATATTGGCCAAACTTCTCAACACTTAAATAAAAGGATATCTAACCACAAAAGTGATATTAGACTAAATAAAAAATCATCTGCTTTAGCAGAACATTCTATTGATCACTTGCATTATCCAAATTTTTCAGATACAAAAATTTTACACATTGAAAACAATTTAAAAAAACGTTTATTTCTTGAAATGGTAGAAATTAATAAAGATCCAAATTCTATAAATAAAAACACGCTGATATAAAAGAACTTTCATCAATTTATTCATATTTACTTTCCATAAACACTTAAAATTAAAACTGTTTACTACTTTCAAAAAAATGCTTCTCTTTAGTTTTAATTAATGACAGTTTATTTTTTGACAATTCATAAACGTCAAAAAAATTAAACAAAATTTCAATACATAATTAGAATAACTGATTTATGTAAAAAAATTCTCAACTATTTTGTTACTATTTACAAACAAAAAATTTTCTAAAAAACATAATTTTTCTTCACATTTTAGAAGTTATAATATTATATATAGTTTATTACTAATTATTTATTATAAAAGAATCTTTTCTTTCTTTTTTTTTACAATTGTAAGTATGAATAATATTCTTAATTTTAACAATATATTAGTTTATAATTACTGTAGATCTCCCTGAAGAAGTATAAATATTATACGAAAGCTTGGAACAAACTTCGTTTTATTAAATAAAGACCTACAAACCCGTTAACAACAATTAATATATAAATAAAAAAGGTCGTTATCATTAATAATAAATCAATGAACTGTCTTTAATACATTTTTATTAACTTTCTAATATACCTTTAATCAACGTTTTCAATATACTTCTAATCAATGTCTTTAATATCCCCTTATTAAACGTTTACAATCAACCTTCATTAAACGTTCAATTGCGCGGACATTTGAAACGATTTTACACGTTAGTGCAACCGTAATAAAATGAATATTTCTGAAAGAAAAAAAACGTTTTATAAACTAGAGTGTGTTGCTTGGGATTAATATTATTATTTTTAATACTCCAAATATGAGGTTTTAAATCTTTCAAGTGTATCATATAGATGTATGTATAATATGAAATAACGAAACCAAAATCGTCAATTTCAAACTCATTACAAGCTTTTCTTTTCCAGTTAAGTTGTTTTGCAAGAAAATAATTCTAGAGAAATTTATTGTTGTTCAACTAACTAATAAAGTATTATTTCAGCAGAACTTGAAGATTATAGAAATTAAAATGAGAAATATTCTTTTCCTTTTGGTGAAGACAATAATTGTTTCTTTTTATCTTTAAAAAAAAATTGAAATTAAACTTCAAAATACAAACCTACTAATTATAGAACCTGAAATTATTTGGTCAAGATTAGTGTTATATAACTAGGTATTTAGTTTTTTATATCTTAAGTAATAAATATACGTACCAGTCTTAATTAAAATGAAAATTTATTCATACTAAAAATTATTTGACGCTAGGTATGTATTTGGGTAAGATTGTTTTCCCTTTTAATTTTATAAAAAGTATTTTATATCAAACAATCAAACAATTTAAAAAAGTATTTATATTTTCTAAAAGAAAACGCTAACAATAAGTTTGTGTATATCAATTTACTGTTTAATAGCTAGTTCACGGTTGTTTTTTAATTATTAAGGAAAACGCTACAACAAAAGACATTTAATTATAAAAATAGAAACATAATAAACAAGCTGTTCAAAACGCAGTCTAATATGTAATGTTCTGCATGAAAAAATATTTCATAAGTTATGATAAAAGAATTTCTCCACAAGCAGGAAATGTTTACCTTCATCTTATTTTCACAATACATATTCGCTTTTCGGATATATTACATGAATGATATTAACATGATATTAACACATTTTTTTAAATATAATAAACATGGGATTTTAATATGAACTTCAACTAGAAATAATAAAAAAATAAATTGTTTTTGAATGTACCCATTACCTAATTACTCATATTACAAAACACAATTAATTAAAATTTCCCACGCAAATTTCGTCTAATTCTTTCCTTGAACTTGTTTTTTAAACATATAAACAAATGAAGATTAAAATCAAATTTTGTATATGTGATTTCACGGGGTGTGAAGGGAAAGCGACAATATGAAAGCAATATTTTTTGACAATATGTAATTGAAACAAAATTGCATTTAATTGTAGGGAAAATATACAGAAATTATCAGATCATATGAAATTGCTTGGGAATAACGACAGAAACTTTAATTAAATATAACAACCAGACTGATGAAAGGTTACGTTTTTAACATCACTAAGGACGCAACACTTATACGTTTTCCACGCATCCACGAAAAGAAACAATTCCTTTTTTAAATGTAAGAAACCTCAAAACAAACATCAGCTGCTTTTTGTTTTACAAAGAAAACGATTATGATAATTAAAAATAATAAATAACTTTAATTCACGCGAATAGCGTGACTTTGAGGTTTGGATTTTACAGAAAAAAAGACAATACTGTTGCTAATTTGTTCTCTGTATATCCTAGAATTTTTAATTAATTAGAAATTACTCAAGATTATCGATAAGAATGATCTATTGTAGTAGTTGATTCGCTTTTTGTGAATCACTATTCGCAATTACAGGAAACGCGCAATAAAAGATCAAAGATACGATCATGTTGTCAGACCAGAAGATTTAATGTTTACTACAACAAAGTTTAAAGTAAAAAAATAAACAATTAAGGTTTACCTTATAAAAAACCTAACAAAATGACACCAGAGAAGCGGAAATCTAATTTTTAAATTACATTCTACCATCCAAAGTTATACAAAAATCAACGTAGGTATCTACAAAAAATTTCTACTAAACTTTCATTTTCGTTTACTACTATAACAAACTGCTTTTATTTAAAAAAAAAAACAAAAGCTTTGAAGAAAAGAACAAACAGTGTATGTTAGCGTCTATAGAATTACCGAAAATTGCGTGATTTTTAAAACAGATAATATGAATTGCGCAGGTAATATCTCATGTTCAACGATGCAAAGTGTAAAACACACAAAGCTGCAATTAACGATGTTGAAAGTTACTTCTTCGGTGGGGCGCCAGGTTGCTGCAACAGTAAAGGATGCGACATCAACAGTGAAACGCGAACTTCAAAAGCGACATGTGCTTCTTCAAGTGTACAGTGTAAAAATTGGACATTTTTATTATGGGATACATAACAAACAATACATACGCAGTAAGTCTTTAGATTTATAATAGACGTATAAACAACAATTACTGTTTATTTTAATGCAATTTGTTTTAATCAATTTTGTATCATATTGCTGAAATCTATCTTGAAAAAATAAATTTCTTGTACTCTTCAGATATTCCTTGTGATCGCCAGCGTATTTCAAGTCTTTGCAATAACAACACGTTTCGACCACGACATATCTGCATCAAGAAATTTTCGAAGACACATTAATACTCTTCCGTTTCCCGATTGGGAATTGGGATTGCGCGAAGCTGTTTATCAAGCACTTCTTCGAGAACGTAATTTACTTCCACACTTACGCGAATACTTACATTCGGCACCAATTATAGGACGTCAAGATACCGCAACTCCATTTGGTGACATAGCAATAGTTGCTAGAGGTCAACTATATTCCGCTCCTGGAGGATTTCAATTTGTTCAAGATCCTTACCAAAACGACTGCGATGGATGCCACAATGCACCTCCACGATGTGATCGTGCTTCTTGTGAAAATTGGAAACCGCAAGGGCACGAACGCTTACTTGCTTTATGGACTGTTAAAAGAATAAGACACAGAGATTCAAATTATGGATATAGGTACGAGATGGAGTATAAGGTCACACCTATGAACGTAGCTGCTAACGAACATTTTATAACTCGTAACGGTCGTTTTGACTACAGCGTTCCCGGACATACTTTTATAGTAAAAGCAGACTCAAAGCAATCAGATTCTCCCTTTCAAAGAATTAAGAGTATTTCTGATAAAGTTTATCGTTCTTCTCAATCGTTTAATACGAACCACTGGTCGCCGAATAATTATGGGCCAAACTTTGATGCACATTATCTACCACCACCACCACCAGTTCCACCAATAAATGAATATTATGACAACGATCCTCGTAATGTTGGATATCCAAACGTTCTTTATGGACCACCAGAGCTTTACACTAGAAGGCCACCATATACTCGTTTTACTACCAAAAAATATCCACAACCACATGATTCTCAAGAAGATGAACAAGATTCATTTAATAACTTTTTTGATCCATTTTCATCAACTAGCACAACAAGAACAACAACTTTGAGTACATCAACTACTACCCAACCATCTAAATTTGATTTATTTGCAAATACACAAACATCTCCGCCTCTATTTATTCCAGCTATAACAACAAAGACATCTGTGAAACCTACATTCCCAACACTTACAGAATCTTTACCCAAAACAACTCAAAGAGATATTTCTCATCACTCAACTTCTGCTCAGACTCAGCTACTACCAACAATCCCCATTCAAGCTTCATCAGATCAAACTACAGAAATTTTGCAAAACACTCCCTTAACAATGCATAGTGAAGATGTTTTTCCTATAAAACCTTTAGTTAGTTCACCTACTGTACGTTTCCCAACTGTTGCAACAAGTAGATACCCAACATCTTTATTACAAGAACATACAACTCAAACAACTCCAACTACACACTACTCTGAAAAAGTTAACTTTGTTAAATATTCTGAACCAGATCCATTATACAGCACTGCATCCACTCAATCAACTCACACATTTTCTACAAGAACGACAAAACAATATAGGCCAATGACAACCAGATTCAGAACTACTGAAAGTGATGATTATGATATATTTGGAGATAACAAAATGACTTCAGAAAGACCTATAAGAATTAAATTTCCCGGCGTTGTAAATGTAAAATTACCACCAGGTGAACAAGTAATAACTGTGGTAGATGCCCCTACAATGATGCCTAAATTTGAACAAGAACAGAAAAGTACACTGCCTATTACTGAATCTACGCAAACAAATATATTAACTCCAAAGTACCAAGTTGATTTCAACAATCGCCAGTTGTTACATCCTGGTAATGAATCATATGTTACAGTTTCTTTAATTCCAAGTACAAGAAATCAGCAATCAACACCTAAGTCAACATCTAGTACAGAAAGTTCTACTAGATATGAGATCACAACTAAAAATATTATTTTATCTAAAATTCCACCTATACGGGAATCATCAGAAAATCATCCCGAATTAACAACTAAAAGATATGTTCCAATAACCAAAAATTATATAGCACCTGAACGAGTTACAATCACACCATTAACAAAAACAACATCAAGATCAATTAGATATACTCCTCGAACAAAGTCATTTACTAGAACCACATTATCCAAAACAACAACTCCATTGACTACTATTTCATCTACAACAGATTTAACTTCAACTATGACTTCTTTCCGTTCAACTCCGTTATCGATTAGTACAGTTTCCGCTTCAATACCGTATTTATCTAAACCTAGAACAACAGTCGTACCAGTAATAACTACTTCTGTCAGAACAATAACTTTACCAACTAAACGCAGAACCTCACCTTCAATAAACCTTCCACCCATAACAAGAAAAATGTATTCAACATTAAGGCCACTAACTTTACGAACAAAGCCAACTCAAAGCAAATCTACACTAAAAACATCAACAATGATAACTACTAATGAAGTAACAACACCATTTTTACCAACCACTATTCAAGTTTCCAGAATACCTGAAAAAACCACATACGCATCTACATTTGCTTTTACAACAGCATCAACTCAATCAACTGAATTTGAAACTACAAATCCACCAACAGCTACACACATCTCAGAACCTACGACACAGCAAAATACTAGAATTACAACAATTCTAGATGTGTTAACTTCAACAACCCTGCCAGAAATCTCAGAAACTGATTTATCAACAATGTCTACAAAATCAGTGGTTGTATCAAATGTATCAGCTACAACTTCTAGTTTACCTTCATCAATACCTACAACAGTATATGTAACACCATCGGCACCAGTTTCAACGGTTTTTACAACTCCGATATCGATACCAACAGTAATTACGACTGATTCAGAAATTCATACTACTGAAATTGCTACATCAACAAGCAATCACTTATCAATGACACAATCTACAAAACTAGTACCTTCATCTACATCATCTATAAAATCTACAACAGATGATTTTCCATGGGAAACAAAAAATATAATTTCTTCAAAAAGACCTGTTACAAGAGAAGATGAAAACTTTGAACTTGATATTTTTGGTAGGCCTCAAGATAAAAGTACTAAATTAATCCCTCCTGAAATACAAAACAAGCAAAGCTTTAATTCAAAAGAAATTGATGACATTTTTGGAGTATCTGAAAAAAGTGAAACTTTGCGAAATAAACAAAAATATACTGAAAGTAATACAGAATCATCATCTTTAACTACAAGTACTTTAAAAGTAATTTATTCAAATTTCTATTCTCCATCAACAGCATTGACAACTGAAAAACCAACCCGAGAAAGTTTTAGTAGTGAAACTAAAGAAAATAATGTAGAGATAACAACCGTCAATGTATTCAATAACTCATCAGGCAATATCAATGATAAAGCTACAGAATCTGAAGCACTAACAAAACAGAGTTATAGTACGTCAGCAAGTTTTGAAGTTACTAAGAATAAAATTACTACTGAAAAGGACCTGATTGATACACACTCTGAATCTGATTCAGTACATGAAGACACTTTACCAACGCACTTTCCTAATAAATCAGAATATAAACAATCAACGCAAATACCATGCAACAACGCAACTGAAAAAAGTGTAAAAGATGATAACAGAATACTCAATGATTTGGCATTATCTGTTGTTAATCATGCAAAATCTATTAATATTCTTAATTCCAACAATGATAGCAATATCATGAACACTAATAATAACAGTCAAATAGATAATAATAATAATCATAGTAGCAATGCTAATAAAGAAAGAAAATATAAGAGAAAAAGAATATACAAGGTGCAGAAATTAACCAGACGTAGTTAAAAAACTAACAATGTATGGAAAAGTTTATTTTAAAAAGCAAGTCTATAATGAATAACACGTGAAAATTATTCATAAGAAGAAGATTAATCTTTCTGTAGGCCAGTAATCAAATTTTCTTGTAATTTGCTTGTTTCATTTGATGTTTCTATTTGTATATGTGTATATAAGTCAATGTTTAGTTTAAGTATGCTAATTTTAAGTTAAATTTAATATGTAATACCTTATTTATAAAGAATATTTTTGCTAAATAAAATTTAAAAACCCTACTAGTCACATTATTACAACTGGAGTATAAATCATTTTATCAAATCAATCAGAAAATAACTTTAATCATTGTACAGCACTACTAGTATTTCTGTATAGAGAACTTGTCTTATTGCATAACATATAGGTAACTGTTTTTTCATTGTTGATGAATTGCAATGCATTAATACAATCCTGTGCCAAATCAAAACCTCATCAATATCTTTAATTGTATCTTTTACCTATGCCACTATAATTTATTTTTACTGTAGTAAATATCATATCAAAATACTGTTAAATGTCCTGAATTTAAGCATTTCTTGAACTTGAGTATGTAAAGCATTTTTTCTTGACACTAACAGTTCAATTTTGTGCCACAAATTAATGGTCAAGTTACATAAAGCATAGTTCGGATGGTCAAGCTAATCATATTAACCAATCTCATTGATAATTTTGAATTTTATGTCTGATTAGTTAATTGCATGATTAACTTGAATATTTGATTAACTATGCTTAAGCTTTTTATTTTCACCACCAAACATGGTATTCATTCTCTATTGCATCTTTGTTTAGTTAATAAACAAAACTGTATCTATCAAGAGATAAATTTTATTTGCTAATTTTAGAATCCCAAATCATCAGTGATCTTGATCTTAATAATAAGTTTAGTTGGTACTACAGTTAGAGTTCCATTAATTCACGATTTATTAATCCGAAAATCATGTCAGTCCACAATGCGCTATGTATTCATTAAAGTCCTTACACAGTAAAAAATGTTTTGTCAAAATTAACAAAATCACTAGTTGTAGATTTCTCGTAGTTTGTAGTTTAATTTACAAGAACAAGTTGGATGATTGTTGTTAAATTAAAGTTTGTCAAAATAGCTTTCTTTGTTATAAGATTTACACTAAAAATGCATCAAAAAGACTCCGAATTTATAACATATAGTTTAGTAAACTGCACAAATTATAGTTGGAATAATTGTAATTTTATGTGGTGCAAATGATATTTTATTTTTTAACGCCTACAAATTTTGTTTCAGATTCAACGTTAAGTTTTTGTATTTTAGAATAATTAATTTATTTTAATTTTAAAACCATTTTGTTTTATGTACTAAATGTCTGTATCATTTATAAACCTATCTTTTGTTAATTTAAAATTCATTTTCATTTTTACAAAACTTTCTTGTCGTCTTAACAAAACATTCTAATTGAAAATGCATTCGGTTACATTCGGATAAAGTTGTTTCATTCGCGGCTGCAGAAAGTACTGGAAGCTACAATTGCTTATATGTTTACATGTGTTTATACTAATTTCTTCCAACCCAATTTACAAAACTACAAATTGTTTAATGTGCAATTGGTGGTAGTGCTATATAAAGTTAAACATGGTAAGTATAAACAACCTTGCTCTAAAAAAACTTGTTTTTCACATAACCGTAGAATTAACACGTTGTATCATCTTGCTTATAATAATTATGTGCATAGATTGATAGATACTTCCATAGAAACAACAGACTAAAATTAATTATTCATTTTAATCCACTGCTGTCATTGATTAGCTGAATTTTAACTTCATTTAGCCGAATTAGTGGATATTAAGATTATAGATTATGTGATATTATTTATTGAACGTTTAAGTAGGTCTACCGGGGTATTCCCGAATTCTGGGGATGTAAGATACGCTCGTTTGCAGCGTAAAACCAAGGTTACGTTGAAGACGCGTTGATGAGTAACATGTATAATAACTGCAATCAGGAATTTGTGTGTGGGATAATATGATAAATTATGACAAGATAATTACAATAAATGTTGTATTCAATAGTTATATCGCACACAAGTGCACGCCAAACACCCGAATACTTTCACAAGGGTGCCCATGTGAACGAACGAATAAATTAACAATTATTTTGTCATAGTTATCAATGTAATATCCTAACTACACGGCAAAATCTTTTTATCTACGACAGTTTAGTAATATTATTCAATACCTTTGAATTGTTAAATTTAAATAAAGAAATATAAACCCCACCATGCGAGACAATTTTCAAAGATCTTTGAATTTATTTTTCTTTAATAGTCGTATTTGACTCGCATGTAATGGATTATTTTACACTCGGTAGGGTCATCACCATGTACAAATTTTAACGAAGAGACACTTTCATAATTGATACACCTTCACCAAAACGTCTGAAAACTGCTTGTATCTCATACCACAAAGTGACGGTTCAAGTAAGTATTGTGATTCGTAAAGGATTAATAATAATAATAGTATTGCTTTTTAAAGGAATTTAAAAGTTATCTCCTTTCTCATGCGGGTGGTAGAGAAATTATTGCTTCTACAAAGAAAAGAGAGCACTTGACGAACAAAATAGAAAGAAGCTGGTTAACATAACTGTGAATCACATGCTGGAATTCATGCGAACAAATGTGTTACCTTCAACTGAAACAAAAATAGACTATGCCAAAGTAATTATTAACTTATTTCCAAAATTGAAAGATCGTAATTCAACACAAGGATATGTAGTTTGTAGGTATTTGATAACGGTAGTCCCATTTTGTATTATTAATATTTTTAGGAAGCATTTTTTAATCCAGTAACGAAACAGGGATTCCTTACAACAAGTTTCGGAACCGTTTCAAAGACAAAAGACTCTCAAAATCTGAAACAAAGAGTTGTCCTGAGATTGAAGAGGAAAAGATAATTAATAAAATAGAAGTTTTAAAAACACTAAATCAAAAAGATGAAACGACAATATATACCCTAACAAAGGAAACGTTTGTCATAGACAGGACAACGATTTAATTCAGAAATATCCCAGATTCTTGGACACGGTTGGATTAGCAAGTTACTTGTACTTATTTGTAGAAATATGCTGTACACTATGTTTTTCAGATTTCCTCTGAATTTGGACTCGGGTATGAAGGAAAAGAAAACAATTTTTTGAATAAGTATATTTCCATCTAATGCAAAAGTTGTCAAAGAGGTGTACAAAAACATCATTACATCTATTCAAAACAATCTTCTTATTGATAGTGACACTGATAATGATGGTAAGTACATAAGAGACATTTTGTACAGTAGTACTATAGCTAATTTTTATTACAGATTGGGATTCAGTGACAAAGATCCTAAAAAACAAACATCAAAACATCTGTAGAGAAAGCAGCAGACAAATTACTTGCATTTCTTGATGAATAGGAACCGTTACAATCAATATTGGACAGAAAACCTTCAAGTCAATTCTTTATTCTAGCCATAGGAGCATTTAAAATAAGAGAAGAAGAATGTTTAGTAAATTTCTTTAAATTTATACGGCTAGTTTTACAACATAGAATTAGACGTGGTGAGTAACAGAATCTGAGAACTTCACACTAAATTTGATAATTAGGAGTTGCAAAATGAAGATGCAGATTGAAGATTTTGTTTTTATTTTTTTGAAGTGTTTATAATTTTATTTAAAAGTTATTATTTTTTGCGATTCTGCTAAATTTGTCTTGCAATTTTATAGTGTTTTACTCGTTTCTTTATGTTATATTGAAATGTGATAATTGATGTATACCTTATTGGGTTAGAGCGGAATTTATGTTATAATGTTTCTGTGTTATTTTTGCAAACTTAACCATCTCAATGTAAGTTCACTTTTAAAACACTTGAGAAAAAGGCACTCATTATATGAAGGAGATAGACTAGAATTAGACATGAGCAGCATATGTGGCAAGCTTGGAAAACTATTAATGTGTCCTTTAATCCGATTTATGGAAAATGTAATAAAATAGAAGTGGATAAACAAGTATACAGTAAAGTACTACAAACGTTTTTGGTTCAGTAAATTTTGAAACAGCAGAAATAACAACTGTGAATTCGGTTACTGTTTTAGGTACTTGTTTCCAAAAAACAAATGTTTTTGACAAATAAATCTGATGATTTGGGATATATCTCTTATTTTTGAAAATTTTTGAAATATGCATTTTTGATGGCAATACAATTCTTATTTTTGTAAAGACTGATGAATAGTAGAATTTTCAGAGGTTTGCCAATCTTATGTTGCGGAACCCAATGACAATGCTTGGCATTTTCAGATTGTAGTTTTAAAACATTTAACACATGGTGGCTTATGAATTACATAGGCCAACCAAAAGCTGTAAAATTATGATCATCTCCAAATATGAAATAATGTTTTCAAGATATGTCTCCTTTCTTTTATACACTTTAACTTCGTTTGTAAATAAACAAAATAATAAAATTTATTTTTATGCATAGACTTTGGTGTTTATTCTTTCCCATTTAAAGGAGAAATATATAATAACACAAAATCAAAACAGGTAAGACAAAAATTTAAAGGAAATAATTGATAGTAAGTAGGTGAATGCGTCGGTAATCAGCCACGAATAAGTAGTCGAACAGGAGCCTTATGTTTCTTTATAATAGGAACTGCTTAATTATGAGCAGATAAAAAAGTAGTTCCTAATATTGTAAAGAAATATAAGATTTAGCGTCCGACTACTGGCACATTCATCCTAATAAGATTTTTATTCAAAGTACTAATATTGACTACTAATAATTGTAAAATTGACATTTTATTTTAATGAATGTGATAAAATAGTTGTGTAAATAAAAAACAAATATGTTCCTAAAACAATCAGATTTGGAACTATTTTTAAGCAGATGTTGTAAAGAGAACAACTTTATATTGTTGTGATACAAAAGTAAGTATTTCAAGTTACATTTTTGAAGAACGAACAGTACAAAAGAAAGTAGTGGAATTAACTATAATCTTATGTACATAATATAATTATTTTTGTTAAGCTAACATTTTGTAACTGTTAAAAGTAGAAGAAAGATTTAAGAAAATGACTACAACAATTAATCAAAATAAAAAAAAAAATTAAATCGATTTAACACAAAAAAGAAGTTCGTATTGAATAAGTTTGTTGTATTTTGTATAATACTGTCATTGTTGAGATTGACTCCAAATAGTGTTGTAAATTTAACAATAATTAGTAGTGGACCTATGGGAACTACGATTTTTAGTTAATTCAACAAAACATTTTTTACTGTGTATAATCCACAATAGGTACTTAACAAATGAGATGTGCTAATTTGTATTCAATTTGCAATGCTAAATATGTTTCTATAAATTTTTCTGAGTAACTACAACAATTATCAACTATTCTTATAGACAATCAACAGAATATATTTGCAGTTCATCAAATTTCTTTTCTCCAACATGCCTACATTGAACTCCATATTTATAGAATGCAACAATACTACTGCATCCAATTTATTGTCGCAAATATTTATTTTATTATTGGAGCAGATTAGCCTGCTCACTAGTTTTCAATCCCAAATTACATGTAACTGACCGATAAACCAAAAGCATAGACTTTAACTATAAATCAAAAGTACAAAATTTTAATGCAGTTAAGTAGCAGGTGTAGTGGTAAACAATTTACAATTTACAATTTACCAAAGGCGTTTTTTTCCGACACTGTGGCACAGAGTAGTTAAAGGTTTCACCAGAGGCGACACTAGAGAGAGAAAAGTATACGTGCAAACAAAGATAGCACTTTCCGCCAATTTAAAGGTCCTGCTTGCAAGAGTAGCACGTGTAAATTTCGAGGTTATATTCGGTTTTTTAAAGATATGTCTGAAAAACGAACAAATAATAATGTTTGTGCCTATAGAGGCTGTGTAAATAAAGGTTACAATTGGCCCAGTGATGTTAAGTTTTTTAATTTCCAAGAAATCCTGACATGTAAGTAAAATATTAATAACAGTGGCGGCTCGTGACAATTATATTTGGGGGGCTCTTAATTTCTAACAAAATATATATACAACGTAGTAAAATAATATAAAAGACTTGCCTGTATTTCATCGATGGTTTAGTCTAAATAAAACGATGATTTTTGATAACACAAAAAAAGTTATATGCTCAAACGAAAACATATTTATATATGAACATATGTAACACAATAAATGCACAAAAAATTTAAAATAAACAGAAAAAATATAGCAAATAAAATAAAAAGAAAAACTTATTGTTTGTAGGTAAAATCTAATCTTCTATTTTTTTGAGATATACACTGCTCCATCATTCGATCGTCAAAACTCTTTATGCCATGTATTAAGTTTTTATTCACAGACATCATCGCTAACGCATTAAGACGCTCTTTGTTCATCGTATTTCTTAAATATGTTTTAATTCTTTTAAGAGTGGAAAAACATCGTTCTGATTCAGCAGTAGACATAGGAGTTGTCAAAATAATTTTTAATAATTTAGCAGTTTCACTGAATGTTTCATTTAAACCGTTTTTAGACAGCCAAGAGAGCATGTTTAAGCCGTCCTCAATATTTTTACAATCTCTCCTTGAATAAAGTAGTTCTAACTCAGTCTTTAATCTGTCTCTTTGTAACATTGGATAATACGCAGTGACTGACTTGAGAGTCGATGTTGGAAAACTCTTAGAATACCGAAGAAAATTATCTCTGTTTACTAAAGAGGCAGCATCTAAATGACCCCTGTATGATAGTCTTTCTTTGAGTTGAACAATTATTGTGTCGCAGACTTCTTTTGCAATTATGAAATTTTTATTTTCAGAAATATTTTTTCTTCGTTGATTCTCAGTACTAGACATTTGCAGCTCTATCTCATTCGAAATCTCATCGGTTGAATTTCTTATAGATGTTATTATCTCTTCGAATTTCTGCAAATTTTTTAAAAGTTCAGTGCTATCTTTATCTCTGGTTTGAAATTGATTAAATAAAATGTCTACATGTGGAAAGATTTTGTGAAATAAAGTAAGCCAAAATATAAAACTTGGATCTTCGAGAATTCTTCGTAAGCCGCAAGCCTCTTTACAAGTAACAGTTTTATTGCATTTTTCCTCTAATTCTTCGAAACATTCGATTAACTTTTCTCGATTTTCGAAAACGGCGCTTACTGTACGAATGTTATAATTCCAACAGGTGACAGCAACCCGAGGCAATTTTCGATTTACAATTTCTTCTAATACGTCACATCTGTAAAAAGAACTTGAAAAGAAACTAAGAATTGCAGATAAATTTGAAAAAAAAATTTTCACTTTGGCATTTGGACTTGTTGCTTTTTGCATAATTAAATTTAATTGATGGGCATAACAATGCACGAAATGAGCGTATTTATATTTATCTTTTATTTTTGTCTGGACGCCACCGGAAGCACCGCTCATAACATTTGCACCGTCATATGTTTGAGCAATCAGCTTACCAGGCGAATTTGGTATCAACGTGTTTAATTCGTGCTCTATGCATCGCGTTAAGCCATCAGCTGATTTATCGACGATTCTTAAAAAAGTCCAAAACCTCTCGTAAATAATTCCATTGTGTAAATACCATTTGACACTGATTTGAAATATCTGTTGTTTCATCACACTGAATTGCTAAAAACTCACTTTCATTAATTTGTTTTTTAATGTCTTGACGACACACTGCAAGCATACACTCCAGAATTTCATTTTGTATAATTTTGGAAGTACCTTTAAAAACTGTTGCATTACTTAAATGTTCTTTTAAATTTTCATCCAGTTCTGACGAAAACTCGACTAATTCTCGAAAAACCACGATTTTTGAGTACTCTTTTTCATCGTGTCCTCTTAATGCTAATTCTAACACTCCACAAAATTTTATGCAATTTATTAATCGTTTTCATATATACCTATTTTTAGTTACCTGTTCGTTATGTTTAATTATATTTTGTCTATAAACTGAATTTAACTGAGTTGCAATATTTACGGAGCCTAATAAAGCTAATTCCGTACAACATTTCATGTGATTTGCGGAAATTTCGTGTTTTCTTGCTCTCTGATTTAAATGTTTGAGATCTTGAAATCCCGTTACTAACCATGTTTTGTCCATTCCATCAGAATAAAATACAAGGCATGGAAAACAATACAGAGCATTAAGCATATCACATCCAGAAATCCATTTAAATTTGTTATAAATGTCCTTAGAAAAATGCCTTGTAAAACTACGAGTTCCTACTTTATCTGGTTGATTAAGATTTAATACCAGTGTAGGTCTTCCCAGCCCTTTTATTTTTACTTTTTCTTCTAACGAAAGAGTCTTAAAATTAATTTTGAGGATATCGTTTATTTTATTCTCTGTCATTTTTATGTAGAATAGAATACACAACAATCACACACGCTTTAAGTTGCTACTGCGCGAAAAGAGAAAGTTTACTCAACACGTAGCATTGAGGCTCACAAAACGAGAGCCCCTTGTCAGCATAACGTTACGGTCGGCTTACAATCGCTTCGGATTCGTTTTTCCTTATGGAGATTCCCATACCGCACGAGGGCTTTACTTTAATGTGCCCACGTGCATTAGTATTACTTACTAACGCAGTATTATGTTGTCATATACGAATATTAGAGTAGAAAAAACATAATTTATTTAAAAGATACATATTTTTCAATCATGTAAGGAAGTTGTTTTGTCTGATGGAAATGGTTGGGAGGCTCGAGCCCCTGAGTCCTTATGGACAGACCGCCACTGATTAATAATGACAAACATGATGGTGTAATCATTACTGTTGTAGTTCTACGAAATGGATAGGGTCAATGTTCATGCTAGTTACAGAATATGTAGCAATCATTTTATAAATGAGGATTTTGTGAATATAAACACAAAGCATAAACTCTTGCAATCTGCTGTACCAAGAAAATTTGCTAGTGAAACTAGAGATGGTTAGCATTGAGAAATAAAAACAAACTACTAATGTGTATTTTAATCTAATTATATTTGCATTATTTGTAGATACTGAAATCAGATCATCCGAGTCACAACAACCTGCAACATCAGATTCTCAGATAGAGATTAATGCTTTGAGTAAGTAAAGATTTATGATATGTAGAGCAATACTTTTATCGAATGAATCTAATTTGTAAATTATTGCAGATAATCAACTACTAGAGTCAGATGTAGGACAGCCTATGAAAGAAAAAGTTACTAGTGATAGTGCATCTACGCAAACTTCTTTAAGTCTGTCATCTAACACTCCCCGAAAACGACGACTTAAAGAACAGTTGTCACATTTACACCACAAAAAACGCAAATTGTGTAACCTAAATGATATTACAAAAGTGGAGTTTGAGGGATTATGTGACAAATTCTTGACTCCAGAACTATCTGAATTTGTTAAGTTACAGTTGAGACAATGTAATAAACAAGTTAATGGTCGCAGATATTCAGATTCCTACAAACAGTTTGCATTAACTTTGTATTTTCTGAGTCCTCAAGCTTATAAACAGCTTAAGAAACTTTTTGTTTTGCCATCAGTCAAATCGTTGGAGAGATTTACTGAAAATATAAGTTTTCAGGCTGGAATTAATGAATCACTATTCAATTTATTAAAAATTAAAGTAAGGACAATGGATGAGCTAGATCGCATTTATTTATTGACAGTAGATGAAATGCAAATAAAGTCGAATCTTTTTTACCATATTGGTGCTGACCAAGTTGTAGGATTTGAAGATGATGGTTCTAAGAAGACACTTAAACCTGCAACTTCTGCTTGTGTTGTCATGGCCAGGGGAATTAAAAGCAATTGGAAGCAACCCTTGGCATATATATTTACAGAAACTGACTGCCACAAAGATACTATAAAGCATTCATTAAATGAAATAGTATCTAGGTTGAGTGCGATCAATTTAGATGTTGTTGCACTGATTACTGATATGGGATCCAACTTTATACAATTTAGTAAAGCAATGGGTGTAACAGCTACCAATCCTACAGTAACATTGGGAGGAAAGCAAGTTGTGTATATATTTGATCCACTGCATTTAATCAAGGCAACAAGAAATAATTTAATGACAAATGAATTAAGGTATGAATTTAATAAGAGGCACCAAGTAGGTAAAACTGATTTCTTATATTTATTAATTTTTTTAGGTGAGAAAACAAAACAACATCGTGGTCATACATTAGACAATTTTATGATCAAGACCAAAAGCGACATAATCGTCTGGCGCCTAAATTGTGAAATTCTCACATCAACCCAACAAATTTTGAAAGGATGAGAGTCAAGTTTGCAGTACAGGTCTTAAGTGCTACGGTAGCTGCAGGATTAGAGACCTACATTGGATTAGGGGCCTTACCCAAAACAGCTACAGCTACTTGCAAACTGTTATCAAATTTTGATAAATTATTTGATATTTGTAATTCATCGCAGTTGTATAACACAAAAAAATTTAATAGACCATTTACTGGCTCTCCCGAACAACTTCAATTTTTAGAGGAACAATTTAAATTTTTTAATAAATTAGAGGTATATAAAAAAATAAAAGGAGGTGAAAAGAATGTGACTAATTATGCGAAATTTATCAGTTGCTGGCAAATTTCTATTAATGGATTACTACATTTACGGTAAATTTTAAAATCAAAAAATTTTCAGTTTTTGTTTACCAGACGCTTAAACCAAGATGCTTTGGAAAACTTTTTTGGTTTTATACGAAAGCAGTCAGGTAATTGTACTAATCCTACTACCATTCAGTTTTATAGGACATTCAAAAAATGCTTTATTATGAAATATTTCCATTGCAATAAAATGAACTGTGCAGATGACTTTGACCATTTATTAATGGAATTTTTTAAAGAAGGTCGAGTCAAAAGCTCATTACCATTGGTTTCACATACAAATTCAAAACCAATTACTATTGAAGGTGCAGATTATCATAATTTGCAATCGATGAACAGAATGCATTTAAGTATGTCTGTGGCTATTTAATTGATAAGTGCATTAAAGTTCATTTTTGTAACGTATGTAACAATTATGCAACAGTGCAACAGCAATTAAATACTGATAATTTATTTTTACATTTTAAGAATTATGATAAAAGCACTATCTTTGGAAGGCTTAAGACACCGGATGAAAGTTTTTATAATTACATTTTTAATCTAGAAGTAATTTTCTTTGAAAGGATTGAGGATGTACTAGTAACCAAAGAAGTTGGCAATAAACTATTTGCAATATTACAAAATGTAGATTTTGTTCATCCCTGTGGGAGCTTTCCAAAAACATACTTAATTAAATTATATATTAGGTTTAGGATATTTTATTGTTTAAAATTTAGTAATAGGACATTTAAATCCGCAGAAAAGAAAAATAGAAAATTGCAGATACTGATGAATCTATAAATAAGTATAATGTAATTTTTAATTGTAAATTTTGCCTGATTAAAATATATTTAAGTATTAAGTAACAGTTGTTTTGTTGATTGCCTACTTGCGATTTCTTTTTCAAACAAACCTCATTTCTTTATTTCCCTTACGAATTTTAAATTTGGCGCCGTTTTTCCGTCGATTTAAAGAAAGTGTCCGTGCAATAAGCTTCTGCTGATCTAAAGGTCTTCGGCATACTTTCAAGTTGTTCTAAGCCTTCGTTTATGCCCTTGGAAACTATTAGAACACCATATGAATGTACCATAGCAAATGTAAGTCTTAATGACCCTAGGATTCCATCTATAGCCTTCTGGGATACCGCTGGCGCATTGGTTAACCCAAATGGAACACTTTTTTATATTGGTAATGACCATGTGGAATTATAAACGCAGTGCATGAACGACTTTCCTTTTCTCTTCGCAACTGGAAATAACTGGATTTTATGTTTGACGTCGTAAAGCATGTGTTACCTGCCAATCTTTCCAGTTTATGGTCTATGCGCTAGTGTATGTATAATGATGTGTCTCAGTGATAGAATCTACTTTTGGGCATACACTCGTATTATTTACCTTAATAAGCGACCTTACAAAAAAAGCTGATGCTGACTGACAAGTCATAAAGCAAGGCAATGCTGAATCTTACATCGACTTACCTATTGACATGAGATAAATAAGGAAATCAAAAAATTGGATCATTAAACATAGATTTTTTTTAGAATTCATTCAAAGATAAATAAATAAATACACATTTTAGAATTCTGATTGACCATCATGATAAAGCATACAACCTAACCAACATAATAATAGCGAACAATAAATAATCTAACAAACAAATAATCAAGATATAAATATATGAAATTCATTTAATACAACAGGCCAATTTTAATCTGAGTTCATTGAAAAGAAAATAATAATAAAATTGTGACCCACTGCTTTCCAAGAAATTTCAAACAGAACCAACTTATTTTTAAAATACAAATTCTAAATTATTATGATTTGAACTTTCAAATCAAGGACTGTTACAAAAACGAAACCAACACAATTGAAATATTAGAATAAAGCCATAAGAGAGTTTCTAACAGATCTTCACAAATCTCTTAATTTACAGCCTCTTTTGTTCACTTATATTTCGGTTCTACCTGCTGCTCTTCTCGTATGCTTCGGCGTTATCGCAAAAATGGAAATATTCTCCTCATGGTATTAAATGCAACTCTTAAAGAATAACAGGAATGTTGTTAAACAGACTTTTACAACTGCAGTTTTAAATTTAGAATAGTATTTCTACTAGTTAAAAGGGTTCAGCATCTCCCGCCGCAAAATTCGCTTTCCTTATTTATAGGTACTTCTCCTTTTACAATATCCCAACCTTAAGGCACCTAATAAAGCTTCATAGTTGAGTCATACAGAAAATTTCATCTGATAAATAAACACCTTTTACAATCTGCTGGGTTATCAAATGCTATCCAGAAACAGATTATTTTTGGCCAGACATATTCTTCCATCAATAACATGTACTTCAGTTTTCACATCACCTTAGCAATAAGTTTCAAAATGCTGAATAATATGCATTGCAAAGCATTCATTTTCTTTAACACCTAAAGTGAGGCATAGATTCTAATGGCTATATACAAGTCTACAATGAACGCAGCATTTATATGAAAATGATATTTTCCGAATTATCATTGTTTTAGAGTAATGTCCTTTTCTTCTATACAAGTCACAGAAGACAATTGTTGTCTACCAGTCTGTTGCATGAAAAGTGCCTTTACGCTGATCCCCAGGTGGGTTTTCACTAATCACCATTTAAGTTCGAAGAACGAACATGTCAAAGGGTCAGAAAAAGGTCTTTTTCAAGCATAACCATATTCTAGAACCCGAAAACTACTCACCTGGTTTCAATGTTTCTTGTTTATATGATTTGGTTGGTTAAAAACCTGCAGTACACAATTGTAAACTCGACGCTGCACAAACTAAAATGTGGCTGGAGAATACCATTTTAGGCTCTCATGCGAATTTCTAGTTAAGAGTTTCGACCATTTGAAGTTTTTTCTACTCGTTTGATCGAAACTCGAGCATGCATCTCCAGGTAGAAGAAGAGGGTGCAAGTCAAAAAAAACTCTTTGGACCTTGGTGCCTGGAATTAAGGAATTTGAGTAGAGGGACTGTTTTTGAAAATATCCTGTCATTGTTCTAAGCTAGCCAAAGTTGAGTTTGGCTTTATAGGAGTGCATAAGAGATGGGTGAGATGAGTCTTTTGGGAGATATCGAAATCCTGTTAGAAATGTCCATTCCCATAGTAGTCCGGTGTACCATAATTACCAAAAAAGATTTCTCCCCTTGAGTATTTGTATCTAAACAAACAGAATTGTATAGTAAAAACAAGAAGAGTTGAGAGGATGAAATTTGGTGTGTATACTTGGTAGAAAATGCTAGAAATTAAGAAAAGACTAAATGTTGATGTTAATTTGCTTGAGATTCACAGTTGTAATCTCAAGTAAATAGTTTTATTTGAAATGTGTGGAATTGTTGATTTCTCAACATTTTATCTCTGTAGTTTGTTTCCATTTTTGTAGCTTTTGAAGTTGGTAAGTAGTTGGTAAAATTTTCTGTTAAGATAATAATGTTTTTCGAGTTCTATCTATATTTTGGTTACATTATTTGCAAGTTTGTTTAAAAATACCTACAATTACAAAAGTTGAAAAGAAAAGTCTACTTTCTAGTCCCAGTACCCAATTTGTGTGCACTGAATGCAAAGGCCAAGCATAGAAGATTAATCCCTGACAAATTGGGAATTCATACTACATTTACAAGCGATTGTAGATGATCAATGCGGTGTACCATGGCTGTAAACAAGAAAAATACTGGGAGCCATGTGTTGTCCACCATGGCTATTAGGTACCAATTCTTTTCTCTGGTTCGATAGACAACTTATACCCATCCCGGCACTTTAGGTGTTAAGCAACATTTTGAAATTTGACACATTAAACTTGTTTTATCATAGGCTACTAAATAAAAATGCCCATCCAAATCCATAATTAAAAACTTCTGTGTTTAAAAAACTCCAGTGCATACTATAGATAACATAAAAAACAATATTATACAACTTTGTGAGTGAATTAACAAGAACGTTTTATAAAATGGGTTTGATAGCGGAGAACACTTTCAACATTTGTTATGATAATATATTTTTGTTAAATTTCAATATTAACATACCCGAATAAATCTGTTTATTTTGTTTATCCTTAGAAAGCATGTTTTAATACCTTGAAATGTTCTTTTAGAGCTTTCAACTGCTAATGTTTGACATTTTACCTTTGGTTGACGTTAACAACTATCAAAGTATGTCTGCTTATAACAGACATATGTTTTCCGTTTCAAGGATGACTCGATTCTGGGACTTTTTGGACACTCCTTATTTAACATCTAAATTCCTGTGTTGTACACCAATTTGAACAAACACCACTGGGATCTTGGAAAAATACAAGGTCAGTTAAATTAATTAATTAAATTCATTTGTTTTTGAAATAACCCCCAAAAAAAGGCTGTTTTAATTTTCATTTTTAGCCATAGCTCCTTTATTGTAAATTTTTCAAATTGGTAAAAACTTTCGGCAAGGACATTTTTGTCTCTAATATCTCAGGATCATTTTTTATTACACACTATTTGAAAGTCTGTTATTTAGTATTTTTGTTAACAGACCAAGTTTGAATGATCTAAGGTACCAAAAACAAAACTCATTGGATGTTATCGTAATAATTTCATGAGTATGTATTTACATGTTCCCTTTATGGCACTGCTTATGTAGAAACGAAACGAAACCATGTTTTCTTAATCTATAACTATCTTGATTACCTTCTTTTTGTGTTTAATTTGTATTGAACAATTCTTATCATGTCTTCCTGGTTGAATACAGTAGCCTACAACTAGATTTCAGCAGGTGATCATACTGCTATAGGATTCTGAACTTACAATACAATATCAAAAGGTTTAAAACAATATGGGTTTTCAGATATTTATTCTTGTTATCATTAATTTCACAATAAAATGTCAAGATGTCATCAAAATGACAATTATCGATTGAGAATTATTTCTTTGATGTCATTGCATCATATCGAGAATTTTAATTAATTTCTTGTGTAGACCATTTAAGGCAATTCATTGTTATTGCATCCAATCCAATGTTCTATTTGGCCATCGTCACAAGGGTTGCATTAAGTTTATGTTGAATATATTGAAATAATAAGAATTTATAGCCAAGTATAAAGGCTTTATTCAACATAAACTTAATGCGATACAAAGTGATAACTTGTCAACTTGATACAAAATATCAATATTTATTTATAAAACAATCTAATTCTAAAGAGATAAAAGAATACTTACCAGCATCATCTTTAGCATATTTGTAATCAGGTTCTGCTTTAACTGGAACAAATCTAGAAAATGACTCTGGTAGAATTTCTGTGATACGCTGATAGTATGACAACCTAAAATAAATAAATTCTATTCACTTTGTAATTCATCAATTATTTTAATTTGAAATCATCATGCATCTATTAGCAGGTTAATAATAAAAGTTCATAACTTCATACGTTACCTCATAGACTTTAACATAGTTTCCCTAATAAACTTCGGTTTTGGATGCTCATCATCCAATGTAAGGCAACTTTCCCAATCCTCCCAAGACCATCGAAACTGAAAGTTACTTAAATGATACGAAAACCAATTAACAAATCTATCAAAACATGATACATTCATGGAATCTATTCTCATAAATAAAATTTCAGTTGCTTGTGCTAACACTTGTGGCATTGTAGATGGCTGAAGTTTACATAATTCGATAAGAATAGAGCCATAAGCAATTTCTAGACAACGAGGTGTCGGCATATGGAAAAGTTCTGCGAAAATAACTTCAACTATGCAGTATTCTAGTGGTATTTTCAACTTATAAGGAAAGTTAAGCAAATGGGCTGCACAGTCTTTTCTCTCGAGCTTATACATATCAATAATAGAATGTAGATGTTCTTCGATTAAAAACCTTTCAATTGAATGAGCACCAGGCATTATTGGACCTTCAGGGCAATCAGTGTAATCAAACATTCTAAAAACAACCCAAGGCATTGGGTATAGGTAAGAATCATGATGTGGAGGTGGTAATATTGTAGGCAAGGTGTGCTGTAATGCTCCACAGAGGATAGAATCAAATGCCAGATATGGCCTAGGAATATGTTTTTCAGACCAATTGTCTTGTTTAAGCTTACGTATCTGTGACCATAAACAATCCAAATATTCCTCTTGTGGATGAGGAACATCGATTGCCCAAACTCTCAATGCATTATGATGCTTTTTTCCACGTTTATTCAAAAATACTTCAACTGACACTAATAGATGCTCAAGTGCACTTTCTTTCTTTTCATATAATTCTCTACCTACCCATGGTAATGTGCTTAAAATAGCAAAAACATACCAATCTCTTCGAACTTGAGGGACATTATCTTCATTAGCAGCATCAATCATATTATCAAGCAATTGTAACAATGAAGAAGCAGAAAGTACATGACAATTAACAAGATCGGCTAAAAATCGTAATGCATAACGAGCAGCATCCCATTTACAAGCTTTAAGTGAATCCTTGAAAGTACGTACCATATATTCTACAAATTCACCACCAAAATTAAAGCTTTTTGCATTCAATAAGCCAACTAGTGTTGTGTATATTGTACATTTTTCAGGCATTTTTATAGCACAATCAGTTAAAATTCTCAAGATTTTACTGCGAAAAGTACCCAAATCTGCTTCCAGAACACTTGCTAAACCTTCAAGGTTTGATTCGAGTGATGATGTACTTTTTTCACCGACACGAAGAATCAATGATTCCAATCTGTCTTCAATTTCTTGATTTTCAGAAACTCGCCGTCGTTTTCTGTACGCCCGTTCTGAAAATATTTTAAATTTTGCGCCAATTTAGTAGGTAACTCTTGTACGAAATATCTTTTAAAGAACATTTTTAATGAACTTACCATAGCCATCGTCCTCTTCATGTGGTCGGCGGCGACTCATCTTGAAATCAATCAGTATTTTATTAACTTTCTTCACTTAAAGTATCGTACCGTAAGAAATATAAAATTATCTAAGTCAATAAACTGCTAAAAAACGCCATAACATCAGTTCGACTTGGCAACATATTGTTACGTTGGTATTAATTGCCACTACATAAATAAAAGCACTACTTCAGTGTCTCCGCAACCGCCCCGGGGAGACGTATCCTCGAATCTCGACCAGTGATGTGCGTGTCAACAATGTCGACGTCAACAATTCATTGTTGACATGTCAACAATAAGAATTGTTGACATGACCTTATTGATGTCAACTATGTCAACAATGTTAACAATGTCAACAATTTAGAAATTATGAATGCACATGCGCAAAGCTGTTAAACTTGATTTTTTCTTTATTATTTAAATCTTAAATAGTTTATTACAATAATTTTTATTTGACTTGAAGTATGTGAGGGCAAATAGGAGGCACAGGGAATTGTGAGATGCTTAAGTACGTTCAAGTCTAATGTACGTATAGAATAATTTTGATTAGAAAAAAAATAAATGCTAGGATGTTGTTCATTATGTTATCGTTTGTTTTTTCAATTAATAAAATCTTTTGCATTAAGATACCTATGTATACTGTCACATTGCTAGAATTGCCCCCACCACAGTTTATACCTTACAGAATCAGATGGGTCCCTTCCCCTACATTTTGTCTTCCACTTCAAAAAACTCGCGGTCTATGCGCAGAGCACTATTTTCTGTCCAGAAGTAGAGGGATGAAAAACCTAACCTTAACCTTCAAAGAAATAATCTCATGAAAGATTGTATTATTTAAATGAAATCAACTTGCATATTCTGTAAGTGAATTAGTGAAATTGTTCAGTGTTGGTAAGTTACATTAGTTGTGAAATTTGAATATCAGCTGCATATATAACCTTCCCTACAAGCGCGCGGTCTACAGTTTAGCGTGCGCAGACCAAAAGCCAGGAACACGAAAGATCAAAAGAACCGCTCTGAGTGATCTAACTGATTCTGTAAGGTATAAACTGTGCCCCCACATATCCGAACTAAAAATCTTAGTATGGGCCTATGGAGCTATGAGTAAACATACTTGTAATCTTACTGATTCCATGGAAATAAGAATAAATACATAGGATTTAGTTTTTTAATGCCATTTTATTTAAATAATATTTTGGTTTTTCTTTTCCATCTTCAGTTACTGTCACAGTCTTCTATAACTGAAAACCCAATTCATCAAAATTCTTATTCTTGGGCCTTTCAGCCGTTTTGATTCTTGAATTATCTTGAACATCTTATTAATGATCTTATTAGCCATTTTAACTTATTTTAGCACCTGTGTTTACAGGTTAGGTTTAACGAAAAATGTGCAGAATCCTACTTTATTTGCAAAGTTGACACATTGTCGACATTTTTGACGTGAAAAATCAATTGTTGACAAATTGTTGACACGAAAATGTCAACAATCATTGCTGACGTGCAACGCACATCACTGATATAACGTAATTCGATCGGAGAGTGTCGAAATTCTACCGAACCGTATGTTCGAAACTCGAACGCCATTCGTATACGATTTGCAAGTGGTCGTCTGTTCGAATTTCTTAATCGAATTTTTTTCTACTGGTGTATGGTAAGAGAAGAACGTTGTTATGTTATTGTTATGGTCGAATAAATTGTGTAATTCTGTAATTATTAATTATTTTGTAAATGTTTCATGTTTTGAAAATAAAAACCATTTTTTTTGTAAATATTTTCATATTTTTTTTTATAAATATTTTTCATTTTTTATACATTAATTTTTCATTCATTTACCTACTCTTAATTTTCTTTTTTGTAAAATAATTTTATTTTGGATGTATCGTATTTTATTTTTAAAATTCTTTGTTATCATATAACTCTTACTACAAGTAATATAATAAACTAAACAACAGAAACAATCAATAAAACAAAAACAATACAATAAACTAACTTCGCTAATATCCAACCAACAAACGTGTTTAGCTAACCGGGAGGATGTATCCTCGAGTTTCGATTGAACGAGTAGAAAAAACTTCGAACGGTCGAAGCTCTCTTAACTAAAAATTCGTATGCGAGTCTAAAATGGTATTCTCCAGCCACATTCGAATTTGTGCAGCGTCGAGTTCACAATTTCGAACAACGACGTACGTCATAACTTAAGCACTTGTGCACTTCAGGTTTTTAACCAATAGCAATGTTCGCTGGTCAGTTGATTGAAGTGTCTCCGCATCCTCCCGGTTAGCTAAACACGTGCTTACTTCTTAATTTTGAAAGCGTTTGTTGGTTGGATATTAGCAAAGTTAGTTTATTATATTGTTTTTGTTTTATTAATTGTTTCTGTTGTTAAGCTTGATTATTATATTATTTGTAGTGAGAGTTATATAACAAGGAATTTAAAAAATAAAATACGATACATCCAAAATAAAATTGTTTTAGGAAAAAGAAAATTAAGAGTAGGTAAATAAATAAAAAATTAATGGGTAGAGCATGTCATCCTTCACAGTGTCTCTTTGTCCCACATTTTCATTTGGCGGAGAACGCTATTGCATGTGAATGGTAGTTTTAAGGCCCATTTACAACCAATTCGCTAATGGCACACTTCAACCGCGAAGTCTGAATTTCGTGTTAAGTATATGGCATCACCGGTAGGTCTGTCGAATTGGCTAAACTTCAACTTCGGCAGCGAAGTTGAAGCATGCAAACTGCAAATCTCCACTTCAAGTTGCAATTAAATTCAACGTTGACACATGCGCAGTTTGCCTTATTTAAAACTTAGATTGCTTTTATTTACCTGTTTTTGAATGTAATTCTGTTATAACCCAAAAACTCGTAAAATGGGATTTTATTTCGTTTTTTATTTGTAAAAAGCTGCGAACCTGAAAATGAATTTTGCAATTAAAATAAAAACAAAAATATTTTTCGTTATTACAATTCCAGATAAATGTGAAATAGAATTTTTTTTGAAATGTTGATTTAAATGCCTTTTGTAGGTTACACTATAAATATGGATGTTAGTTGCCTTATTCGGTAATTTTAGCTTGTGTGTTAGTGTTATAGAAACAATACCAGATTGATAATATAAAACGCAACAGAAAGCAAGAAGATACTGGGTACATCCAATTCTACATAAACATAACTTAAATAACATCAAAAGGTTACGCCAGTAATAAACTAATAACGAAAGCTAGTAAATTAAAATTATATTTGTAATAATATTCTAAGAGATGGCATTGCACAGAAATTCATTCTTGAAGTTGTAATTGTAAATAACGAAAATTGAGCATCGGCACAATTCAAAATTGGACTCTAAAGTACGCCGATGTCGAAGTGGTTGTAAATGGGCCTTAATTTAACATGGAAGAAGTTAATTTTTGAACGTCTTGCATTATATTTGAAATTCTAAAGTTAATATACCACAGAATAATTATCTGAGGTTTAGAACAAGCAGAATCCTCTAAAAAATACGGTTTTTTCGTATCTTGAAACTGGTCCAATTCCAAACTCGATCCGGGGACACACTGTATATTAGTGTGAGCTAGTCTGAACGCCTGAACGCTGAACTGTACTGCTGATTGTTGCAAACCTGCAATAGTGAATTGTAAATAAACAAATCGAAGTTAATTCGGATACCTAAGCATACGTATGCGTAAATATTAAGTGAATATTCTACTCTTTTTCCCTCTTTATCAGCTAATATGTCTTGTAATTATGCTGACGGACTTTCTTCTTATGAAGATAAAGGTGTCGTAGGTGTTCCAGAAGTAGGTTATGAAATTAAGTATACAGATTGTGTTATTTACAATCAATTATTTTATTTGTAGAAATTTGATACATCTGAAAAGGTTGATGAAAAGAGCAAGTTATTAGCCAAGTGGATTCTTGAATCCCAGCACGTTGTAGTCCACACAGGTGCTGGAATTAGTACCTCAGCTGGCATTCCTGATTTTCGGTATTTCTTTATCAAATTCCCTTTCACCATTATTATTGAGTTTTAGATTATTTTGAAAATAATTTAATTATCATTAAGTTGTAATGTTGATGCAGTGGCCCCAATGGTGTCTGGACTTTGGAGAAAAAAGGTTTGAAACCTAATATTAATATTTCATTTGATGAAGCAGTTCCTACAAAAACACATATGGCTCTTGCAAGATTGGTAGAAACTGGTTATGTGAAATATATTGTTAGTCAAAACATTGATGGTTTACATCTACGGTCTGGCTTGCCCAGGCAAGCAATTTCAGAATTACATGGAAATATGTTTACTGAAAATTGTTCTACCTGCAGAAGGTATTTGGTGACAAAAATGAGAAAGTGGGGAGTTTGATATGAGTTTTCTGTAGACAGTTTATAAGGAATAATGCAACAACTAGTGTAGGCCAAAAGCCTTTAGGAAGATCATGTCCGGGTTCACAAACATCTAGAAGAGGCTGCCGTGGAAAGTTACATGATACTATATTAGATTGGGAAGATAATTTGCCAGATGATGACCTTATTATGGCAGATTACCATTCAAGGTGCTAATTATTACATCTATTAATATTCAATGTTTGTTTCCTTATCATGATTTTCATTTCAGTATAGCCGATCTTAACATCTGCTTAGGAACAACATTACAGATAGTACCAAGTGGTAATTTACCTCTTCTTTCAAAGAAATATGGTGGACTTTTAGCAATAGTTAATTTACAACCAACAAAACATGTAAGAATAAAAAACAATACATTTTTCAAACTAAAAGTTGTTTGTTTCAGGATAAGAAAGCTAACTTAATTATAAATGCTTATGTAGATATGGTTATTGAGAAAGTAATGAAAAGTTTAGGTTTGGAAATTCCCAATTATGTAGAAGAAAATGATCCTACTAAAAGTCAAAATAACGTACCCCTTGAATGGAGTTTCTTAAAGATTCAAGTTAACGAAATGAAAACATTATATACAGTCCATACGAAAAAATTCAAGAGGATCAAACTTGAAAAGAAATTAAAAAAAGAAGAAATGGATACTAACCCTGCACCATCAAAAGAAAGTCATGACAATGTTCAAAACTTTGATGAAGTTAGTAAATGTGAATCAGTTGAAGAAAATCCTACTAAAGATCTAGATAAAGTAATTTGTACACAACAATTTTAGTTAATATGTGACTTTAATATCTTAAAGAATTTTAATTGTATGTAATTTTTATAATAAATTGATTTTATATAATAAACAGATTGTATGCAAAAGTATAGAATGTAAAATACACATGTTGATAAACTTCCAGTATTTAAAGCGAAATGATTTGGAGAATCAATAATTTTACTGTTTTGGTTATTATTTTGTTATAAAATTACAGAGCATGAAATGATCTACAAAAATATTTTTCTAAATAACAAAACTAGAATATTGAAAACGATTCTTATTAAAGAACTTGAAAAACTTAATTTTCCGATTTTTATTTTTTAGTTATAATTTCTGAAATTGATTAAAAAATTTCAGGGGCACTTTCTTGTTTTTAATATTTCAGACCTACCCAAATTTTCATGTAATGTTTTGGTTTTTTAGAACTATGATCAAGTTCATTTTATTCTTATGGACATTAAGCTGAATTTTGCCATGATTTGATAGAAACCACAGATAAGAGAAAAATAGAAACAAATAGGTTTAAGATATTAGGTAGTGTTTATGTTGGAGCTGTGATCAATGATAAGAGCAGCGACAAAAGCAAAGTTTGGTGCTCTGCGTTTATATTGGAGCTTGGATAACAGCATCGAGCTCAGCACTGTTTTGTGCAAGGTTAAATTTATATCAATAAACAAACATAAAAAATGAGTGATTCCAAAGAAGAAGAAATGCTTTTATTATCGTCAAGTGCTACAAAATATTGTATTGTTGAAAGCGCATAGAAATGGCGTCAGTTTTCTGCCCATCCTATTAATAGTGAAAGATATATGTTTGGGGAATTTTATAAAGATTTAAGACAGCATCCAAAAAGATTTGCAGAGTATATGAGAATGAAAATAAAAACCTTTTGACTACATATCAAAAATTTTGGAAACACTCCAGAAAAGATGGTGCAACTGTCATGGTAGGCCTTTTGTCATTATTGGTGGTAAAGCGTATCCACTTTTACCCAATTTATTAAAACCTTAAGGAAGACACAATTTAGATGCGGACAAAGAATACTTCAATGCTCGGTTATCACGAGCATGAAGAACCATTGAATGTGCCTTTGGTTTAATGTATTCTACATGGTGAATTTAGGCCATAGCGATACAAACTTCTGTAGATGTAGCTGATGATATTGTTAAATGTATTTGCTTACTGCTTACATCATCTTATAGAAAAACAAACTTCACAACCAAGAAATGCAGCATCAAATCAAACTGCCCCTGGAAGACCAAATCAAGTGGCAGAAAATATTCGCAATTTATTTAAAATGCATCTTCGTCGAAATCCACTATAAATTTATTTTATGTAATAAAATATATACAATATTATTACTATGAAAAGAAACAGTTTTTACTCGTTTTATTTCATTTTTGCTATGAAAATAAACAGTTCTACTTATACATGTTGTATTTAATTTAACGGCCTCCTCATTCCATAATTTGTCTAGAGTGAACCGATTATGATGATTTTTATCATTTTTGTCCCACCATGGGGATCTGACAAAAATCTTGCTAATTAAACTGTCAACGTCCATATTTAAAATACTCGACTAGAGTGAAGAAAATGCACCTACGAATTACTGACGCTCTTATCGTTGCTAGGTACTAAAGGGTGATTTAATGCATTGCTCCAATATAAACAGTTCTATGCTACAAAACGTTCTTTTCTTTGCTTTGCTAGTATTGTTTGTCGAAGCTCCAATATAACACACCCTTAGAAAATTTTCACATTTTAGAAACTCTCAATAAGGGAGTTACCTATTGTCGAAAATCTAAAAATCTTATTTTTGAGGTTATTTTAAAAACAAATGTTATATCGGATTTCTTTTTAGATTATTATTGAACATTAAAATATACAAGTTTGTCCCAATTTAACCGACCCTGTATCTTTTATAATTTTCGAGATCCTCATGCTGGTTATGTCCTACAGACCTTATTAAAAGCCAAATGAAACATTCTAGTTTTAGGAAAGCGTACCATTTATTGTACTAGTCTGTGTTCATAAGAAATGCTTTAACATAAACTGAAATAAAAAACTTCTTTCAACTTAGTTTAGTACCTGAAATCATTATTTTATTAATTGGCTTTCAAGGTATGCATTAGAAATCTAAAGTAGGGATATAGTGGTATTAAAGAAATAAAAATAATATCTCCCAAATAATATTTATTTATACATAACTAAAGTAAATACAAACACTTATTTGAGAGGAATGAATCGTGAGCTGTGTGTAGCACCAATACCGGGCCTACCGTGCTTAACTGGTTTATACGTAAGAGAGAATTCACCCAAATAATGTCCAATCATTTCTGGTTTAATTTCAACCTGGTTAAATGTTTTTCCATTGTAGACACCAACAATTGAACCAACCATTTCTGGTACAATGATCATGTTACGTAAATGAGTCTTAACAATTTCTGGCTTTTCATTTGGTGGAGCCTCTTTTTTGGCTTTGCGGAGCTTCTTAACTAATGCCATAGGTTTACGTTTCAAACCTCTGCTGAAACGCCTTCTTGCACGAGCGTGCATCAATTCCATAAGTTGTTCACTGAAGAAATAAAACATCAGTTGTCGTACTAATATTCTAACCTTAATACTCACTTTGGCATATCAAGAAGTTGGTCAAGATCTACACCTCTGTAGGTGAATTTCCTGAAAGTCCTCTTCTTCTTAACTTGTTCTTCACTCTAAAATAAATTATTCTAAATATTAAAACAATTTTTTTCAAAGAAAGTCCTGTTTACACGAGTTTACAAATTTCAAAATTTTAATGAAGAATTCGAATAAAAGTCAAAATATTATATTTACCTTTTCAGCCATAGTTTACTTTTTATTTTAGGATAATACGAAAGCAATAATATTAAGGATTAACAAAATTATTTTCGATTAACGTACTGTTAATCTACAATCTGCCAAACGACAGCATACAAAAAGAAGGTTAAGAAACTGCAACGCCATAAATTAAATGTCACTAGAAATTACTTGTTACTAGAGAAAGGCGCCAATTTCAAATAAGCTGCAAAAGTTACATTTCATTATTCAACATAATGTGGATTTTTATTATGTAGTCCTATAGAATTTAGAAATTCATGCGAAGAAACTATCCCTACCTTAATTGTTTAGGTTATGTTTATTTGGTAATGTAAATTAGTCCAAGAAACACTTGCATGGTGACAACCCTCGGTATACAATACCTCATATAATTAGACATTTTTACAAACACTCAAAATATTGTGCATAATTGAGTAACTATTTGTAGCTTTAATTAGATTGTTGATGTATTTGTATAGCAGTTTAATTTTAACTGCCATAACAGTTTTTTGCCTATAGAATAACAACTATGTAAAAGTCACCAAATTAGAAATGGTTTGCAAAGCTGTAGCCAAGGTGGGTTTTAGGAGTTCAAATTTCTCCTGAAATCAGTTTTTATGATCAATATGTCACTACTATTAAAATTATTATGATTATGACTTAACCACCCTTCTGAAAAAAGTTCTATCTATGGCCTTGCTGGCATGTATAAAACAGAATGAAAAGGTATTATGTTAGATAATGATGCAAAGTTATAACATTATAAACCCCATTTCTGCTTTACTAAATTTGTCAATGCACAATGAAAATACTCACTTAATAAAAATATTTTGAGTGTTTAATATTTGGGTTAATGCTGGAGACCTAGTAATTATTCAGTTGTTTTACAAGACAAAGTTGACATTTTCAAACAAGAAAATTATTTCATGGTTTCCAATCTACTAATTAGCAAATTACTTGAGCTTGAAAAAAGTCACAAACATATGCCTCACCCTTTCCTTAATCTCATTAAAAAGTTGGGAAGTACGTACCTAATCTCCCCTATTTGAGATTAAAGCTATCAAATGATTTATCAAACATATCATCAGGCATCTTCTTGTAAGATGCAACTAACACACGGCATGTTAGCAAAATGTAACAATTACTTGTAGCTAGTTACATCTAACTTCTGCCTCTTTAGCCATTTCTATTTAAGTTTTTGTTATAAGTGCTGTACAGTGTTTCACTGCCTCAGCATTTGAACTAAAGATAGGTGGTTGTATACCCTGATTTTACACATCAAGTGCTAAAACTGTCTCATAAACAAGGAGCGGTATCAGTTAGTTGATGCGTCATGAAAAGAATCGGTGGAGTGTTTACCAAGTAGTATATCAATGTACGTACACATGCATATAATAAAACGAAAATGTGTTGCACCACTGGCCTGCACTTATCTTGCAGAAAATACGTCACTATCTTACTTGAATTATACATGTTTAGTCATTCGCCTAAGTAATATCGATAGACTCAATGTATTTAAATGCATGGTGGTCAGGTATACGGATAACTTTACTGGACTATCAACTATTTGATACTGCTCCTTGCTCATAAATATGCACTTCTTTGTGATATTGATACTGTTTTTATTATTAGAATAACTAATTTAACACATTGAATTTTTTGCTGTTATTATCAATATCCTGAACCAATTGGTTTATTTTAAATGTAAATGTACATGTAAAGTAAATCTAACAATGAAAACTTCAGCTTTGGACATTGATGAATTTACTGTTATAAATTATAATATATGACAAAAATTTTCTAAAATCTAGTATTTGGAAAAGCTAATATTTATTCAAAGGCACCACTTAAAACTAATTCAATAGCTGCTTGCACATCCCCTGAAGTAGTCTGAAGTGCCCTAATATTAACGGCATCATTCACAAGTCCCATTTCACGCATTTGTTGTAATTGTGGTTGTAATCTTCTTGTTATTGCTTCAAAAGTTTCACTTACATTCCTAGTAGGCGTAAGTGGATTTGGAAAGTTATTGCTAGCACCTAAATTCTGAGTTGAAGCAAAAGCTTGCTGCATTGCATTACTAAACATTTCTGATGTAATAATATTTCCTGAAGATGTAGGTGTACTTGTGTTATTGGCTGGTGAACTAGATAATCCAAAGGTTGCATTTGTCGCATTAGCGATTGCAGCTGCCAACTGAGCAGCTGTTATAGCATTATATGATGAATTTCTTGTTAGTGGTTGTGGTTCTTGTGGTGTTTCATTTGGAGATTCCATATCTTCATCATCTGATAATGCATCTAAAGAGTATGAATAACCTGAACTAGTTCCAGCTTGATTCTGATTAATATTAGCAGCCTCTTCATGAACATGTGCTGCAATATGATGCGCTGCTTCTATTAAACTTGGATGTAATTCGGCGATTCGCCGAACTGTATCAGAATCAGCCATTTGAACTATAAGTTCTGGATCACGAATCATCGCAATTGCAACAGGATCTTCTGCTAATCCAGGAGTTGCTGCAATTATATTTTCTAATACTTCTGCTCTTGAGAGCCGTTGTAATGCAGTCCGATAGTTTGCTGAAAAATTGAATGTTTTGAATGCTACAACTAGCTGTTGTATATCTGCTTCTGTTAAAGGTCGAATTGGTATTGGTGCTGGGGCAGGTTTCTTTTCTAGAACGTGAACAGTTACGCCTGGTTTTATTCCACAAGCGGCAAGAGACGAGTCATCATCCAAGATTAATCCACAATAACTTAATTCTGTAAAATTAATAACAATTAAAACACACTTCCTCAAATCGCTATTTAGATATAACCTATATTTTGTTTATTCACATTTATCTTCTGAGCAGCTTCATTTTTCAAATCTTCCACTTTATTCTCTAAATTAACATTATCAATCTTAATGCGTTGAAATTGGTTTGGTAATATGCGAACGCCTAAAATTACATTTGCAGTCATGATGAATCAATCGATTTGACTTTAACAGACTTTTTGTGAAAGTGAAACCAATGAAACTGACAAAACACAAAATGACATTTGTA
>VTPC01001678.1:0-20110 GCA_011009095.1 Ignelater luminosus
TTTTTCTCCACTATGAATTACAAGTAGCATGTGAACTTTTAAAATACATGTGCATTTATAATCACATATTTCACATTCATAGGGCTTGATTCTGCAACTACATTTCATTGCATATGCATTACATTTGAAAGATTCTTCTTCAGTTAACATTAGTTGTATTTAACAAACCTATTTCATATTTGTAATCGTACATCATGTTATATGCTCAAAAGGTATTCAAATTGGAGGAGAGTCTAAATATCAATTTGATACAGGGTTACTTGCTCATTCGTATTAGTTAGTATACATGTGTATGTAGAACAAAGAATAGCAGCTAAGCTGTAGTGATTGGTTGGCATTATCACATCAGATTGCTATTTAGGCACTATACTACGGTTCTATGCATAATTGTTTTCATCTTCTTTAACCTATTTTGCTGCTACTAATCAAGTCAGAATTCTGAATATTACTTGATAATTTAGCTTTAGACCAATTAAGGTTGGGATATTGTAAAAGGAGAAGTACCTATAAATAAGGAAAGCGAATTTTGCAACGGGAGATGCTGAACCCTTTTAACTAGCAGAAATACTATTCTAAATTTAAAACTGCAGTTGTAGAAATCTGTTTAACAGCATTCCTGTTAGATTCCTTAAAAGTTGTATTTAATACCATGAGAAGAATATTTCCATTTTTGCGATAACGCCGAAGCATACGAGAAGAGCAGCAGGTAGAACTGAATTATAAGTGAACAAAAGAGGTTGTAAATTAAGAGATTTGTGAAGACCTATTAGAAATTCCTTTATGGCTTTATTCTAATATTTCACTTGTGTTGGTTTCGTTTTTGTAACAGTCCTTGATTCGAAAGTTCAAATTATAATAATTTAGAATTTGTATTTTAAAAATTAGTTGGTTCTGTTTGAGATTTCTTGAAAAGCAGTGGGTCACAATTTTATTATTACTTTCTTTTCAATGAACTCAGATTAAAATTGGCCTGTTGTGTTAAATGAATTTCATATATTTATATCTTGGTTATTTGTTTGTTACATTATTTATTGTTCGCTATTATTATATTGGTTAGGTCGTATGCTTTATCATGATGGTAAATCAGAATTCTAAAATGTGTATTTATTTATTTATCTTTGAATGAATTCTAAAAAAATCTATGTTTAATGATCCAATGTTTAGATTTTCTTGTTTATCTCATGTCAATAGGTAAGTCGGTGTAAGATTCAGCATTGCCTTGCTTTATGACTTGTCAGTCAGCATCAGCTTTTTTTTGTAAGGTCGCTTATTAAGGTAACTAATACGAGTATATGCCCAAAAGTAGATTCTGTCACTGAGACACATCATTATACATACACTAGCGCATAGACCATAAACTGGAAAGATTGGCAGGTAACACATGCTTTACGACGTCAGACATAAAATCTAGTTATTTCCAGTTGCGAAGAGAAAAGGAAAGTCGTTCATACACTGCGTTTATAATTCCACATGGTCATTACCAATATAAAAGAGTTCCATTTGGGTTAACCAATGCGCCAGCCGTATTCCAGAAGGCCATAGATGGAATCCTAGGGTGATTAAGACTTATATTTGCTATGGTATATTCATATGGTGTTCTAACAGTTTCCAAGGGCATAAACGAAGCCTTAGAACAACTTGAAAGTATGCCGAAGACCTTTAGATCAGCAAAAGCTTATTGCACGGACACTTTCTCGCTCTGCACTTTAAAAAGTTTTTAATGGTCAATTACTTAACTGACAAAAATTATTTTTTGGTGTTATACGGTACGGAACCGCTGCCGCATTACTTCGCAACACTCGTCCATTGTTATTTCTTGTGTCTTCTATTGATGTTACTCTATCTAATTAGGTTGTGGAGTTTTGCCTCATCCTTTCTTCTTTCTTGGTCTTAATTATGTTTCGTAATTGCGCTGTGATGTAGTCCCATTTGTTATTTGTTCTTTGGTTATATGTTCTATGATTCTTCTCTGGTTATCCCATCTTACATATTGGAACAGTGTGTGCTCTGCCGTATCTACTTGTGGGCAGTACCAGCACGTATCGTGCTCCATTCTTTTGAATTTTTTAAGTACGCCGCAAAGCATCCATTCCCCGTCAGTATTTGTGTGAGGAAATAATCCACCTCTCCATGTTTTCTTTCTTCCCATTCCCTGACGTTCGGTATTAGCTTTTTTGTCCACTCCGTTTTTCACGTTTGACTTGTCCATCGAGTCTGCCGTGCATTTGCAGTGTTTTCTTTTATTGTTCTATTGATATCGGCTTCTCTCTTCTCGTATCTCCGTGTTTTTTCGTTTGCCATGTACTTGTAGTGACTGTGTTCTACACGCTGAACAGATTTTTAATAGTATTCTACTTTAGCATCTCTGTATTTTTTTCCAACGCTCGTTGCTATAGCGGCGCCCCTTATAGTAATATGGAGTGTGCTACCGAGGCTAGTACTCTTCTGCTTCTTAGCGCAGCTCCGCTGTTTGACATTATTCTGTCTAATGCTATTGCCGCTTTTGCAGCTTTTTCTGTGGCTTTCTTAATGCGGCTCGTTATTGTCATCTTCCAACTGAACTGTATTCCAAGATATTTTATTGTTTCACTCGTTTGAATGTGCATATGTTGTTCATTTTCTACATTCAGTAGTGTAACCTTTCTTCTACCATCCAAGAGAACTGCTTCTGTTTTCCTTGGTTGGAGCCGTAGTTCTCTTGTCTTTATCTAATCACGAATAAGCAGACTGGTATGACTAATTTTTGTTTCCAAATCTTTTTTTGTTCTTGCCCTTGCTACGATTGCCAGGTCGTCCTCAAAGGCAAGTAGGGTCACTCCTTACTGTACTCTAATTTTTAAGACCGCGTCATAGTATACGTTCCAGAGTAGCGAGCCTAGCACCGATCTCTGCGGTACTCCGCATGTTACATCTTTTTGCCGCTTCTCACTGATGTTCAGTTTTCTGTTGGTGAAATAACTACATATTATTTTAATGAGGTAAGGGCTTACTTTCCAACGCCTTGATTCCTCTACGATACCTCCATGTGATGCAGAGTTAAAAGCATTTTTTACATCTAGCGCTGCCTTGGCGCATGCATCTCTATATTTATAGTCGCCGTCATTCATTCGCTTCTTCCTCCTCTACTCTGGCTGCTATTAGTCTTTTTAGCAATTTTCTAAATTTATTTATCATGAATAATGGTCGGTAGGCTTTTTCTTTAACTTGGTTGTTGCCTTTTTCTATAAGTACAAGTGTACTGTCACGCTTGGCTTGCGCCTCGTGCTTCAAATTTCTTTTTTCTTTTTTCCTATTTAGTGAGTGTTTTCTCTTTACAAGTTGTTACGAATAATTCAATTATCCAGCTTTTCGTAGTCATGCCAATACTCAAGGATAGGGGTATTAAAATTAACTTTCCAAAACTTTGGTCCTAAGCCCTGACTCTTGCGCCACATCTGTGGTGCAATATGCAGCGTCTGAACTGTTTATTGTTCAAACACCGAGCGCAAACGATTTCTAAATATTTTGACAGAATAATACTTTTTACATATTGAGCCACAGTTGTAAGAAATTAAGGTAGTACGTGCTTTTGCGCAGTAGGTTATTTTTGTAGCTGCTTTAGATTTATATAATAGACGACTAGCTTGATATTAGGCGTGAAGACTTAAGTATTGTGGTATTTCAATTTAAAATTTAAATTTCCCAGGTTAGAAAAGAAAAATAGGTACTTATTAAATGACAGAATGAAGAGGGAAATTTTAACTAAGTATGAATAAACTTTTGAATTTTTTTTAATGTAAATTAAATGTAAGCTTTTATCTAACTCATATTGCCACTAAGTACTGAATTTTTAAAATATAGTTGTGGGAGTAGTAAAGGGAGGTTGTGATATAAAGAAGCGAGAACAGCAAAAAAGGGTACAGTACTCTCTTATGCCCGGTTTCTGAAAGCAATTTATCTAACCGATAAAGTTATGCATTCCATAAATCGCCAAAAGGTGTTTCTGAAACGCTATGTTGTATTTATGAGACCGATATCGGCTTCATAAGTTATCGGAGCAAGTCGGTGCGATAAGTTATGTAGCGCCGGCGCATTCTACATCGGTTGAGGTTTCGCGCGGCTTTTTTTCAATTACCTATCGCTAACAGCAGGTTATGTTTAAGATGAAAGTGCCGGTATAGAACAACAGTATTGTTGAAAAATGTGTAACAGTTTCAAATTATTTCAGTTTTTTAAAGTATTTTTTGTTTTTCTAGTGTTGCAAGTGCAGTAGCCACCTATCGGTTTCTCTCGTAACTACTTAAGAAACCGATAGCTATAAAGTAGAGTACAATATTTTGAGCAACACTTAAGAATTTTATCGGTTCCATAAAGTTATGCATCCGATAACTATATGACACATAACATCACCTTTCATAAACCGGGCATTAGTCCCTTTGTCTCTGTTTTACATATCATAAGAAAGTGAAAAAGCACAAACCATTTGCACATCTTTGATTATGTATAACTTCTGGATGTAGCATACTTGAGGACGAAAAAAGAGATGGAAATACAAATACGTAATCAAAGATATGCATATGGGTTTAGTGTTTTTTTATTTCCTTATAATATTAAAAAAATATATAATTATCAGTGTACAAACTATATTTATAATTAGAAAAAGATTTCTTGGAAGAAAGTTAAAATTATTGTATAATAGAACCTATCTATCGCATACCTAGTCGGTACCGGCCAGACAAAGAAGATGAGGTATATGGGACTGTGTTATTTGTATCTATTGAGTTATTTCACACTACTACTGCCGTTATGTTAAATTTAGCATGCTTAGCTTCACTATCTGTGTTGGTTTTGGTCTGTTCTTTACTATTATGAACGAAAACTATAATAATCTGTTTTCTAAACAAACGATATACACTTCTTTTTTTCCGTTTAAAAAGAACCTATGACCAGATTTTACGGGAAGTAATCAGTGGATTTACCCCATATATAATCACTTTGTACGAAGTTTTAGTTATTTCAAAGTATAATTTATTTGCCACAAAATTTATGACAAAAAAGGTGGTAATCCACAGCGACCTCTTGTAGGTGAAAGCCAGACCAACATTGTCTACCGTCAGCATGCTTTCAACACCCAAAACAAATTACCTGTCTGTATTTTTCACCGCCATTTCTGAATCTATTAGTTTCTGTCGTATTTTTTTATTCGCACAATACACCTAGATTAGCTTATTATTGGGCGTGGTATTTTCAGAACTCGTAAAGCGTGGTGTTTAATTTATACATAGATACTTTATATTGCTATGACAACCCGTATATGGTCTAAATTAACTAATTTTCAGTCAATTTATCACTGATTCAAACTACTGATTTTTTAATTAGGTTTTTCGAAAAATCTGTGACTTCTCACATTTTAAAATGGCCTATGCATAATTCTCAAAGTCTCTTCTTTATTTCAAGGTATATTTGATAGTCAGGGATCAATTATTTTTTGAGATATGTTCGAATAAAGTAGGGGTACTTCCTTATGGCGTTTTTATATAGGAATATCCCAACTTTAAGCTTCTCAACGGTATACAAGTAATAAATTATCAATGAATTGTGAAAAACAAAAATTTAATAATATTCAATTCTTAAGCAGTAAAGATAGATGTATTGTTAAACAACCATAAAATTAAAACAACCAGTGAATGTAAAACATTAGGAGTGAAATTTGATAGTAAACTAGATTGGGAAAATCACATAAACTTTATTAAATAAAAATTAAGTAAAGCCACTATTGACTTATATATTAAATAATTAAAAATTGTTAAAATATATATTAGCATAAGTTAATAAGTATATTTACATAGTTTACAAAAGAATGAATAAATCAATCAATCAACACCAATAAATTACATTCGATCTATTTCTTTTTTTAAATAAAAGGTCTTTCGATTAATGCATAACAAAGGTAAAAATAAATTACAATACGATACAAAATTTCCCATTTTAGTAGCAACTCAAATATTACAAACTTTATAAAGCTTAATTTGCAGAGCAACGTAATTTTAAATTAGAAACGAACATTCCGTGAGAGTTCTTTCCGAGCAAGTTAAAATAATTTAAACGAAATTACTAATTACAATCTGTAAGCTAGTTAAACTCTCACTACCAACTATCTCAAATCCTATCTGTCCCTTACTTTGATGTATTCTTTAGACTTGCAATATGTATAGGTTTGCTGTGTATTACTCTTCCTCCTTTTCTGACTCTGTGATCACCTGATGATGTTGTATCTTCTGAAAAAGTTACTACTTTCTTTTCTTTCGTTTTACTAGCAGCTTCTTCTGTGTTGAGGTTTGGTTGTAGATTTTGAGCATTCTCATTATCCTCTGCGGAAGGATTAATTACCTTTTTTTGCTAAAAGAAAATGATGATTAAGATTCCACATTTTAAGGTTCCTTTTACCTACTTCTGACATATTACATTTATAGCTTCCCAAACTACATTTGCTATCCTTATTTTGCTTTAATTTCTGAATAGCTTCATGATGTTCTAAATACTTCTTTTTTAACTGTTCCGTTTTATCTTTCCATTCTTGTAGTTTTAAATAACTTTCTTTTAGCTGTAACAGTCTTATCTTTTGCATTCTAAATTCCATACCAATTTCTTCCTTTAATCTTTCTTCATTTTTTCTGTAAACATATGGTAGATTTATCTGTATTATAGGTAATTTTACACTAAAATATTATAAGAATTCAACTCACTTTTTTTCTTCGATCAGATTATTGAGAAATTCCACAATATTCTTTGGTAATCCTATACCACTTAATTGTTGGATTTCAGCTATGATGTTTTTGTATTGTTCTGACAAATTCTTTAATGCGGCAATTCTACTGCTGCAAAAATAAATCGAATATGTTTGAATTTAGTAGGCAATTTTAAATCTTTACTTACTTATATGTTTGGATTAATATCTTTTGATCTGATTTATATTCAGTCTGATCAATCTTTACAATATTTCTTAATTCATCATTATCAAGTCGAAGAGCGTAGATTTGTTTTTGTTTATTAGTTATTTCTAATTTAATTTTATCACATTTTTGTGTTAAGTCCAATAATGTTTCTTGTAATTTCAATCTCCTTAAAAGATAATTACATATGTATATTCACTGGAAAGTAAAAAAAGTATTAATCATTATAAACTTACTTGTTATTTACTTCTGCAAATAAGGAGTCTTTACCATCACTATAGCTTTGATGCTTTCCCTTTAGGGTATCCAGTTCATGTTTTAACGAAAACATTTCTTCTTCCACTGTACTTATTAAATCGCATGCCTCGGTCAGGCTCTGCTTCTTACAACTAATGTTTTCATTAAATTGGTCCAGTTCTACCTGTGAATTCTGCAACATAAATAAATACGTTATTATAAGAATATCTAAAGAATCTTTCGTCAATAATACCTTTAGAAGTTCATGCAACTGTAGATTCTGTTTTTGTAATTGTTCCCAATACAGCTGTTTTTCTAACAATTTATCACCTAAGGTTTCAATGTCTTTTTCTAACAATAAATTTTCATTGAAAATCTCTTTATTATCTATATCAGAATTATTGCTCTGGTTACTTTCCTCCGAAAATAATTGTAATTTGTATTGTAATACATTAATTTCCTTATCTTGCTTGAGTAGCTCTAAATCAGACTGTTTCATTAAATTCAAATATTCTTCTTCTAACTGTTTGATTGTTTTACTTAATTTATTCCCTTCACAACATTCATTTGATTCTAAAACCTCTATTTCATGTAGATAATGACGTTCCTGTTCTTTAACTGCAGTAATCTGGTTTTTTAGATCACATATTTCGTTGTCCTTTAATTCGATTTCATTTTGTATACTAGTAACTTCTGTTTCAAGCTCTTGCATTTTAAAGAAATTTAGAGCTGCCTTAAAGACAATTAGATATAATTTTAGAGCATTATAGGTATTTTCAGTAAATATAAATAATCAGAAATGCTCTCACCTGCGTGTATATTTGTAAAAGATGTTATATTATTTTAAATTTTCATAAAGTTTAAAGTCTCTTTCTTTTCTGGAGTGTTATCAATTAAATTCTATCACTATGCACACCTGCCGGCTGGCCTGATAGATATACCTGTATTTATCCGAATGTTAATATTTGAGAAAATGTTTTCCGATATAATTTTATGTTAGTTATAATAGTTATAAACAGGGTTGGGTAAAATACACTTTCTACTGTAATTGAAATACAAAATACAAAATACTTCAATTTAATGTATTTGAAATACAAAATCGAAAATACATTGAAATGCAAAGTACAAAATAGTATTTCAAATACCATTAAAAATACAAAATACATTTTATTCAGTGAAAGTGGCGAAATTAAAATACTGATAGTTAGAATTTTGTATTCACTTCCAAGCTCGTTTCTAAAAATTTGAAAGTTAACTGTCAGAATTCTTTCATTATCTTCATAAGCTGACTATATTATGTTACTATTTTCATAAGCTGGCCATATATGTTACATTAATTTATTCAAATATCTATTTCCTTTTAAAAACACCAGTTTTTCGAACATCGAATCAGATAAATTTCCTCTAGATGATGAATGTATAATTCTATATAGTCAGTGATCTGTTCTTCTCATTGAGGAAAGTCATGACTTCTAATTCAGCTTAAGATAGTTGTTTATTCTGTGATGTTGGAGAAAAAAAATATAGAAATCTTCATCATTGTCACTACTTCCATTCTGATTATCATTTAGTCCTCCTAACAGCTGTTCCACAGCATTTAGACATAAATTTTGTAGCCGTTTTCGTTCTGGCTCAAGATGTTCTGGTAGCCCATCTTAAAAGCAGGGTGGAAACATGCTGCTAGAATTGCAACGTTAATTTCTGGTGACAATTGCAAAAAATTCTTGAATCTTTTTTCCAGTGGATCTATTAAGCTAGTTATAATCAAATTTCCATAGCGAAGATTTTTTGCTTGCAGAGCTTGCATCCTGCTTTTAAGTGAAAACAATGTTGGTAATAATCGACCATATTAGCAATTAGTTTCTGTCTGTAAACAGTCTAATGCAGTTGCAAGGAGTTTTTCTTAAATTTGATAAAATGTATTTTAAATAATTGAAAATACAAAAATGTAAGTTAAAATGTATTTGAAATACAAAATACAATTGTATTTCAAATACTGTCTTTCAATTACAAGTAGTTCAAATACTGCCAAACACGAATAATATGCAATTATTAAGTATTTAATATGTAATTGCAATAATTTTGTTTGTACGCTTTGTAATCTTACTTCGATCTAATGGAAATTAGACTCCGATTGTAAGAAATTTATAAAATGTATTTCCCGCCGTATCCGATACACCCCTCACGAAATATTTCCGTTGAGGGTTGTATTACATTATTAATAGTATTAATAAAATACAAGGGTAAGCCATGCTTTAGTCCCCACCGCACCGAAGCCTTCCCACCATGCATAAAATTGTTAGCATGGGTCAAGTCAAAGTCAAATCATGATTATTCCTGCTGCTGCGGAGCAGCAGCAGAGGCCACTGTAGGCATTACGCCTTTTCGGCCTGATGAATGGGGGAGTAGTTTGGGTGTGAACGCTGCTGCGGCAAAGGCGCGCCAGTCTGTCCGGAAACCCCTCGATCAAACAACAACTCGTGTCCGGCCCGGCCAGGGAGGAAGTGTGGAGGCGCAGCGGGTCGGCCCGCCGTCCGGTCCCCAGCTCCCAACTGGCATCACCGTCCCCGGTGGCGTAAGGGCATCCCCGAGGAGCGCGCCCCTCGTTCTATGAGGCACCGCAACCCACCACGTGCGGAAGCGCCCGTCCACTCGGCTTCGTCATGTAGCCTGTCGCCTAGGTCCTGTTGATACCTGGAGCATCGGGTGAGTGGGTTTACCTGAGGGCCAAGGGGATGTCCTCTAGGAGGTCTAGGAGGTCGTCGGGGAGCTCCGGGGCTTGGGCAAGGAGGATGGCGGGGGGGTGTTTGAGTTTCCTCTTTGGCTTTCTAGGCATGACCAAGGAGTTAGCATGGGGCAAACGGCGCGGGTATATAAGCAAGTACCCGAGTGCCCCCCTCCCACAACACCTTTTCTGTCAAGGCTTGAGAGACAAGTAGCGTCTAAAGCCGCTGCACCGATGGTGCAGCACCCCGCGATGACATGCCGTTTAGGCAGTTGAATGCAGCTCTCCGAACCGTCTACTTCTGCAACTTCTCTGTCCAGTGAGCGCCGAAAACTATAATGAGTATACCGGGGTTAGTATATGACCGCTTTGGTGCCCTATTCCTACCGTCCGCTATACCTCTCTCTCTTCTACCTCACCCCGAGTCCATATCACACCGAAGCTGGGAGTGTGACCAACGGCGAGGCTGGCGTAGGAGCCGTCTTCACTGGCACCACCGACTTCCCCTTCTCACCGGAGCTGGGTCTGCGACCAACGGCGAGGCTGCGCGTAGGAGCCGTCTTTGGTCCAGCCCAAGCGCGTTGTTCAGTGACGGCGAGGCTGCGAGTAGGAGCCGTCTTCGCTGACAACTCCGTATTCCCGCTGGGCATCGGACCCGAAACCGAACCCGTACGCCCTGTGCCCAATAGTACCGCTGCTGCATGGCTTGGTAGAGTAGGCCTAGATTTAGACCCGCTTGTATATACATTGTATTTTTGGTGTGTGAATAGATATTGCTTGGGGTTACATTGTGTTTTATTTTATTGATACCTATAGCAGTCTTCTTTCAGCCGTCGACCCCTGGAGGCACCGTTTTCCACGGTAGCTACCTGCAAGCGTTCGTCCGACCGCATCAAGGACGAGGTGGAGGAGTAAACCCCCTCAACAAATCTGGCACCCGAGCACCGACCGCTCGAGCACTAGTAAGACAGCGCGTCGCACATTCTGGTGCTCGAGTAGGGACGTCGCCGTCAGTGACGTCCATCTACCGACCGACCGAAGGAAAAAGTGTCGTATCTTTAATGGTTGCCTTTTAAATTGTGTGAATAAAAATAAAAGCGTTTAAAAATTGAAACTTTTTGACAACCAATTGATAACTATAAGAAAGACAGCATTGCCAAATTACTTTCTAAGCTCTATGACAAATATTTGTGGACGTGTAACAAGATCAAAGAACCGGAACCAACAAGGCTCCGGTATCGTGTGGTTGCCTGCAGAGTAAACAACTCACCTAACCTACAGGTATATTCGGAGATAAACAGTGATCTAACAACTATAATAATGCTGTCATTCATGTAATTTAGCTAGTGCATTGATATTATTTAGTTATCAAAGCCTAATGGAAACTTCCAAGTTAAAACCATCACAAGAGTTCAATCAGTCTGTAAAAGTGAACTGTTTTGTTTATTCTCCAGGCAGTCATATTTGATACATTTGATTGGTTGATATAATTTGATGACGCGTGTTACCCGAGACCTGTACGAAAGCATAATGCGTTTAATATCTATTTCACGCAAAGAGATACATGCGTCATTCGTGTGATCCAGATGCTTCAAATCAATAACTGGCTCAACTGAAAACTTTACAAGGTTTGTTTTCAAGCAATAGACCATGTGGTGTGGAGAAACTGGTTATTGTTATAATGCCGAGGTTTACGAAGGAAAGAAGAGCAACCAGGTAAGTTCAGATATACACCCCGGCCTTGGAATGTCGTTTTACATTTTTTACAAGTGACAACTGTTAGATTTAATAAAATGAACAACGATCTAATAAAAAACCAATCTGATATGAAGAAAGAGCATCGTGGAGCATTTGACTGAAAGTTTGATAATAAAAATAAAATATTTGGTCTTTGCAAGGACAACAGCTTGGTAAAGTTGCTTTCAAATTGTAAAGGAGTTATGGCTGTAGGAAAAGTTTCTAGATGGTCAAAGGCTTAGAAGAAGGAGGTGAACATACCTATCCCAAAAGCTGTGATGGAGTACAACAAATTTATGGAGGGAGTCGACAAATTAGACTGGAAAGGAATGAAATGGTAGTTTCCCCTATTTACCAACTGTATTTATATGGCAATTGTCAGTGCCCAGATTTTGTACTGCAAGGCATCAGTGGATCAGTTCCACGTTTAGACTTTAGAAGAGAAAATGCTGAAATATATTTAAAAATCAATTTAATTTCCGACCCAAAACAAGCCTAAAGGCTTTCCTACAGCATTAGCTCGGAGAAACGGGTTCCTTTAAACATTACCTCGAACGAAACAAAGAAAATGTGTGTTAAGACCGTCTGACATGATGCTAAATTTAGTATAAAATTTGTGTAACAAAATTTTGTCTACAAAAGTGCGCATAATTCTACGGCGCATTTTGAAGAGGAGACGAGTTTATGCAACACGTTCTGCATTTATTGTTTATTATTCGTAATTTACTTATTAATCACACGTCAATTAAACTTTTATTAATTTCTACTACCTATATCAAGGATCATTAAAATTAGGTAGGTTAGGTGCATTTTAGGTTAAAGTTAGAGAACAACTGAGCGTGCGCATCTGACAATTTTTGTTACAAATTCTGTGTCGTGTCAGACGACGGACGCCGAAAATTTTGCACAAAACTTAGTTCTTCGAATTTTAGTACAAGATTTATAGCAGAAATTTTATTTAAATTTAGCATCGTGTCAGATGGCTTTTATGTAAAAAAAATGTTAGAAAACAATGTCTGAAATGCGACGTTGGCTTACATATGGATTGTTTTCCTGGTTGACATTCTTAGGATATTGTAACTTATTTAGATTTGAATTTTAGTTTTATTTATTTATACATTATATGTATATACAGCGCCCCAAGAAAGAGAATGAAAAGAGCTAAGTGCCAGTTGCCTATGCAACCCATTGTACAACATCACCATTGCTTTTAAGCAGGTGACCGGCAGAGTGCCTCCCTTGGCATAAAAGTAATGGCGATGTTGTAGAATGGCTTGTCTATACAACTGTAAATACCTTTTGTTACTTTAAGTTATGTTTACACTGAGATTTAACAAAAGAATAACAAAAATAGAAGTCAAAAATTTGACAGCAAATGGAGTAAGGCAGTATACTTTTCTAACTCTAACGTGAGGACGCTCTACAAGAATTTATAAAAAGGCAATTGTAAAGCTTGTTGGGTTCTCACCATTCTATTCTTGGCAATATTAAGTAACACTTTAAGAACTTTTATCTCTATTTTATTTCTACTACGTACTAATTACAATTTAATTAAAAATATTATATTTTAACATGGATCTTTACCGTTTTAATCAGTCAGACTATCAGTGTTAAGATCGCATTAGTTTATTCTTAACAAAATTAACAAAAATGTCAAAATTAATTCCATTTGCTTGCTCATAATATGGTAGTGATTGCATCCTTGTAATCCATTCTGTTATATTAGGAAATCTGTTAGCAGCAACTGGTACAAGAACCGAGCAAGCACTAATAGTAGCTATAATGTTTAGATCTGCAATCGTCACGTTGTTTCCAGTCAGATATTTTTTACCTTGAAGAGTAGTCTCTAGAGTTGATAAAATTTGAATTAAATTATCTGACTTGTCTTTGGGGATTATTTTCACGCTATGTTTAATGATAGGTTCCTGAAGGTGAAAAAGGTACGCATTAATCAACATTAGGAGGTTATTGCGTTTGTGTACACGCAACAGTAGTAATAAAAACGTACACATAACGAGATATAATTAAAAGATAAGATTGATGACAAAAATAATAAGTAGGTAAGTAAGAACATTGACATGGTAATTAAATTATTGACCTTTTGGTTTTAAAGAGCTGTTTTAATTAATCTTAAAAGTATACTTACCAAAATTGCCATCATTTTGGGTTGAATAACACCGCAATCAAGATACAAGCATTGATCAATTAAGGTCCTTTTTTGTAGATTCTGTGGGTAGAGATAATCATCTTTGCTGTACTTTTGAACCAAGTAAGTATTAATTACGTGACTTTCTCGAATAATAAAACCATTGTCGTCTAGTGTTGGAAATGTATGTTCAGGATTAATCTGTTAAGAATACAATAAAATATAAATATAGAGTTTGAATACATATAGGCAACACACATTTCAGGTTAAGTGCTGTAACATCCAAACTGAGAAGAAAAAGTAAACATACCTTCAGAAATTCAGGTGATAGGTGTTCACCTTTAGAAGGGTCTATCATTATGACTTCCATTTTTAAATTGATTGCTTCGGCGGTTAATAAAACACTGTGCCCAGCGGGGCTTAATGCTGTGGTATATAATTTTGGGGCCATTATTAAAAGAAGCTTGCAAGACTTGTTTGCTGTTTAATTATTAAATTTTATTTGATAAATGTTATTTTTAAATAGACAGAAACCCTTCCTGTTGGTAATAATAACGAACAGTTTTATCTAATCTATGATTCAGTTAATAGGTAGTTGGAATCAATAAATGTCATACAGGAAAATATTCTAAAATACTTTTATACCATATGTTAAGATGCATGATTTACATTTACAAACAACAAACTTTAATTAATTTTTCTTTCAAGTTTTTGAGAATAAAAAAGCTGTTAAATATGTAATAATACATAGCTATGCAACACAACTAACATCTGATTTCTATTATTTTGTTGAAACAATAGCTTAAGAGACATTTTATACTTTGACATAACTTGAGAACGTTTGCATTTGTACTAGTTGTTTAGAAGTTAAACTTAAAATTTAAACAACATATTTGGCAAATTGTCGGTCACATTCAAAATTCAGTTCTATTTAATGTTAAGTGTCTTTGATTATTTTTAATACGTTTAATTTTTTTATTATTAAACTTCAATAATGATAATGACTTAATATCTGTATTTCTCTGAATAGACAAATAATGCGTGTATTCTTATAATTTATAAAAAAAAATTATTGCATTTTAATAACATTACAAAGCATTTATTCAATATTATTGTTTTTACTAGAAATATTTCTCAGAACTGATAAGCATGATTTGTAGTAGTATAATCTTATTTTGTTTAACTTTGAACAAAATCATAAACAGCTTTAACACACTTTTTAAAAGCGACCTCGATAATGAAACTGATTGCTGTCATTAGCCAGACAGTTATATTATTTTCTATATCTTTGTTTTAATTACATAATAAGATGGAAAGGATTGAATTCATGGCTCTTAATATAAATCATTCAATGCGTCTAAGTTTTGTTCCTAACTATCATGAATATGATATGGTTTGCTGGATTTGTTATTATTAGGCAAAGGCTAATAATCTTGTGCTTTTTTCCACCATTCTTCTTCTCTCCGCCTTTCTTAGTTTGCCCTAGTTTTTCCATATTGACTGTATTTTTTTGCATTTCTTTTTCTGTTCTTTTACTAAATGATACTATTTGGCCTACGTATCTAGCTTTGTCTACTTTTTCATTTTATGTTTTTCTATTTACCTCTCTCACATTTAGTTCTATATGTCATAGTTGTTTTTTTCCTAAATGAATTTCTAAACAATCTATTATCATTCCTTCTAGGTATTTCCTGCATTTGGTCTGCGAATCTAAGTTTATTGACAATTTTTTGTTACCTATTCTTATCAATTTTTTTCTCATTTGTTCTAGCACTGTTGTAAATAAATTGTGTCATGCCTCATTTTAGTTTAATTGGGTCACTTTCTTTTTCTAGTCTTATTTCTGCTTGTGCTTTGTTACAGATACTACGGATGATTTTTATGTATTAGTCAGAAATTTTCTGTTCAGCATTTTTAACATTGGCTGTATTTCTATGGAGTCAAAGGCTTCTTCAAAGTCTATAAGCTCTAGAACACTGACCAACTACTATGATTCCAAAATGTAAGTATTTTTCCTAGCGTGAATGTGACTTTATCGGTCAAATAAAATATTTAGATAGATTCTTTTCATCAATCCTCCATCAAACTCCAGCTTCTCTAAAATTAATCCACATCCAAACATTCATACTAAAACGTCCTGACTTATATGTTGCATTTACATAGTTTTCATCAAATCTACTTCCAGTTGGTCTGTAAACTAGAATTCCTCCATTACTGTTCGATTGAAAACATTTTTCATCAGTAAAAATAATCCTTTGCTTAAACATTAACATAAATCATAATCTTGCTTGTTTATGATGTTCAGTTAAAACAGGTTTCTTTGCTGCTACACGGTTACTAATGTCGGATTTTCTTATACGACGACATGACGTTGATTTAAATTTGTATTCATCATTGCATCATTGCATATCCAAAGGGGATATTTTTCAAAAAGTGAAAGGTGGTTAGTTTTGGTCGTCCAGTGCCTTTTCTAGATAAAATGCTTCTATTGTTTCGCCATCGTTTCTTTATCGCTAATATTGTATTTTTATTTACATTATTTTTCTCTGCAACTTCTCTTATAGATCCTCCTTGTTCTAGGCTTTCAATAATTCTAATTTTCTCTTCTTGTGAGAGTCTTCTAGCCATGGTAAGAAGTTAAGCAATTTTCGTCTACTATTTCGACGTTTTAACATCAAAGTTCCATATGCATGGGTAAAAATATTTTAGTCAAAATTAAAAGTAGATATCACAATGGGAAAAGAGTGTCCTAGTTCATTTTGAAACTAATAGGTTATTGGTCTTTAGCTTTTTATATCTTTTCTATTCCCTTTCTTATGTAAGAGTATTATTTAGTTTTTCCATTGTTGTGTATCTTTTCACTACTTAAGATTCTATCGAATATATGTGTTTGATTTTTCTTGTATTCTTCTGTTGTTTTATTAGTTTGCATCTTTTATGTTTCTGCTTGTTTTCGATTTCTTTTGTTTTATTTATGCGTATTTGGCTTGAGTAACAGTTTCTTACAATTTTCATAATCTTTGTTCTTTCCGTCTTTTTTGTTCGTTTTTCAATTTGTGTATTCATTTCTTTTCTTATTTTGAATTTTCTAGGATTGCTTCTATCCTTTTTTTCTCAATTTCTTATGTATTTTCTGATTTTCCATTGTGTTAAGTTATTTAATTCTTTATATTATATCTTTTTTGTTTTCGTGTCCAATTTTCTTCTCTTTTTTGCATTAATTTGTTTGTATTCTTGGAAATCTTTTGTTCTTCATGATTTTCTTGGATTTTTCTGATTCATTATAATTATGCTTTTTCTATCGTGCCTTTTTTAATTGGTTCTTGTTGATTCTTGTTCTTTTATCCTTTATTTATTTGTGTTATATTCTGTTCATATATAGCGTTGCGTCTTTTTTCTTCTTTATCTTTGGGTTTAAATAAACTGATCGTCGTTCTTAGTAATCTGTAGTCCGAGTTGAATTCGAAGTTGCTTAATACCTTTGTGCTATTGATTATCTTTAGTTGTTAGAGGGAATATAGAATATTTCGTTTGTGATACCTTTTATTTTCTTGAAAAAGATGTTGGTTATGTACAATTTTTGTCTGAATGTATGGTGTGATAGTGTTTGGCCTTTTTCATTTTTAGTACCGTATCCATTATTTCCAACTATTGGTTATTTGTTTTCTGCTTTGTGCCCACTTTGCCGTTGAGATCTCTCATTACGAATAAGTGTGTGGTTTTCACCTTTTCTTTTTCTAGGACTTCTTCTGACATGTAAAACTTTTCTTGTCTTTTTCTGCCGTACCTGTGGACACATTTATACTTGCATTAGTGAAACGATAATTCTTTTATTTATTTTTGCCCATACTACCACAGCTCTGTGAAAAAACGTTCTTATTTTTTGATTTACTTTTTTTGTTTATTATTATTTCCATCTCGTGTTGTGGTATAGAATTTGGCCTGCTCTTAATTGTGACAATGATTCGCTTTCGTTTTGACCTCCGAGAGGCTTATAATGACTTGATTACGACATGAGTCTGACTCTCTCTAAAACTCTATTAACTTTTCTGGTGATTTAAAAATTTTAGTATTAATTATGCCTATGTTTGGTTTTATATTGTCAGCATTGTCTATTCTTGTATGTACCTTAATTTGAGCTAATTGTTTTTGTTAGTTGTTGGGGCCTAGGAGGTTACCACGTTTCATGCTCTCTTTGTAACTAACTTTCTAAGAAAGTCCAAATTATAATTTGTTTTCATTTTCATTGTTCTTAATCATTGCTTGGGCTTTTGCTACATTTGTCATCATAAATGTCTTCTTTTTTTTGTATGTACAAATATACTAGACTTTAGTCTATTTGATGTGTCTATCTTCAATGTGCACTTTCATTTTGTTCTAATTGTGATTGTTGATCTTCTTGATGACTCTCTATAACTGTATTTTTACTTTTTGAAATTACTGAGGTATTACTATCATCAGATCCCTCCATCCATTTATTTTCGTGTGATTTATTTTCTTTCTTCTTCTGATACTTCATCATTGCAGTACTTGTCTTTTTCCTTTGTTATTTCTTCTATACTTTTCTTTATTTACTATTTCTTTATAATCTACTTTTTAACGTTTATTATCAATGCATTATATTGTTGAAGCTTTAGTCTTAGTAATTTTCTTTCTTTTGCTAACTTTTTTGGGTAATTTTTTTCAATATTAATTTTTAAGTTCTTCGGTTTGTTTTGGTTTCCCAAATAAAGTTTATTATAATGCTAAGGCTGATTTTAATATGACTGTTTAATCTTCTTACTTTCCCGTTTCTATTTGTAGTTTGTCTATTAATAGTTACGTATATTTGAAATTTTCTTTCTCAATTTCTGTTCCGTATAATATTTTGTTACTCTTTCTCAAATTTTTTCCCAAAGTATCTGCTTTTTTTGTTTTTCCATTCCATTCTCAAATATCTATCCAAAATCAGAACTGTGATATATTGTTAAAATCAGAAAAAAAATGTCTACTCAAAACAAATAATATCCTGCCATATGAAAAAAAGTTGATGATCGTCCGCCAAAGGAATTCTAGTTTATTACATAAAATATTTGAAGACCAGTTTGTAGCATCCCAATAGCCATCTCATTTGATTTTGTCAGTAATCCAAATATTACTTTATACCAATGTCAGTGCTGCTTACGCCCTACCTTGAAAGACTTTGCCTTGACCTTCACGGAAATTTAACGTTTGCTACCGATCGTCCGGGATTCCTTCACCGACAGTGCTGATAATTGCTGCTTGCTTTTGAACACAAGAACTGTTATGTAAGTTTGATTTCAAGCTTGTAGTATTTACTGATTTTAGAGATGCATGATGCTTTGTCGCCACGCTGTATACTTCCTGTTAGTGGTCTCTTTGCAGCGTCACACCAGTGACCTTTGCATTGTTTAACATTGTTTAGGTATGTATGACAATCTTTTGCTATGAATTCATAAATTTATCGTGTTTCAAGGGTTTTTAATGAGTGACTATAGTTTTAAAAATCAAATGGACACATAAGTGTTACACATTTAAAAGAATAATAATAAAATCAAAATTTGAGTCGTTCTAACCCTAAGTAAATTTAGAAACCTAGTTAGAAGTCTTTCAACAGAATGGGGTATAGATTTAAGAAGAAAAGCATACTATCGATTAAAGGAAGCTTTTGGGCCAGTGTCTCTCAAGCTTTTGGTTGAAGTAAGCTTGGTGCAGTCCTAATATGCTTATTAATATTTCTGATAGAGTACGAAGAACATGTAACCAGAATCTAATTGACATTAAGATACTACCGGAGTAAAAGAACCGTAAAGCTCGATTTATTTAAATAAGTTTGACTTCGAGAAAAAAGGTTTTTGCTCGTTTTTCTTGTGAGGAAGTAGTGGGAGACTTTTACTAAAGAGAAGATTTTTATTTTTGGCATTCCAGCACCTTGCAATTATAATAAAGAGAATATGATCAGTTTAAAAACTCAATTGACTAGATTTAGAAAATGACCAGCTGAATTGGCCCAAAATGACTCATTCGCTTAAAACGTTTAATTAAAGAGTCTTACCTATCCGGTCCCAAAAACTTGAACATATTTTAACAGTAGAACTTGGTTTTGCTCAGTCTACCTGCCTTTGATCATACGATAATCGTGCAAACCTCTACTTACTTATCTATTGGTTACTGTCAAAAGAATAGTTTTGAACGTAAAGTTCAGTTTAAAGTGTATCAGTCACAAAATATAATGATAATTTAACAGGAAGATTCTAAAACATCCTGAAGTTTAGAGAAATGCTTCTTTGTCAAGATATAGAGATGATAAGTAAAATAATTTTGTATTCTATC